>JAINRI010000300.1:0-19643 GCA_025413485.1 Ficus microcarpa | reverse complement strand
CCTACTCCGTCGAGCAAAAATGGGTATGTATCAAAATTCCAAAGCCTATAGCCTTCTCTCGCAACTGAAAATTTTTCTGTCTCAAAATTTCTACAACTTTGGATCATTAAAAGATACTTTCAACATAATTCTAACGATCCATTTTGTGTCGAAAAACTCCTTCCGGATCACGATTGGACGTATTCTCTATATCTACTCCATTTTCTAAAGCCTATAGCCTTCTCTAGTGAGAGAAAATTGGTCGGGCTCAAAATTTCTAGAAATTTAAATCATTAAATCTTGCTCTAAATAGTATTTCAATGGTCCCTTTAAGTCGAAAAATACCTTCCGGATGGTGATTTATGGTACTCAAAATATTTGATGGCTATAGCCTACTCCGTCGAGCAAAAATGGGTATGTATCAAAATTCCAAAGCCTATAGCCTTCTCTCGCAACTGAAAATTTTTCTGTCTCAAAATTTCTACAACTTTGGATCATTAAAAGATACTTTCAACATAATTCTAACGATCCATTTTGTGTCGAAAAACTCCTTCCGGATCACGATTGGACGTATTCTCTATATCTACTCCATTTTCTAAAGCCTATAGCCTTCTCTAGTGAGAGAAAATTGGTCGGGCTCAAATTTCTAGAAATTTAAATCATTAAATCTTGCTCTAAATAGTATTTCAATGGTCCCCTTTAAGTCGAAAAATACCTTCCGGATGGTGATTTATGGTACTCAAAATATTTGATGGCTATAGCCTACTCCGTCGAGCAAAAATGGGTATGTATCAAAATTCCAAAGCCTATAGCCTTCTCTCGCAACTGAAAATTTTTCTGTCTCAAAATTTCTACAACTTTGGATCATTAAAAGATACTTTCAACATAATTCTAACGATCCATTTTGTGTCGAAAAACTCCTTCCGGATCACGATTGGACGTATTCTCTATATCTACTCCATTTTCTAAAGCCTATAGCCTTCTCTAGTGAGAGAAAATTGGTCGGGCTCAAATTTCTAGAAATTTAAATCATTAAATCTTGCTCTAAATAGTATTTCAATGGTCCCCTTTAAGTCGAAAAATACCTTCCGGATGGTGATTTATGGTACTCAAAATATTTGATGGCTATAGCCTACTCCGTCGAGCAAAAATGGGTATGTATCAAAATTCCAAAGCCTATAGCCTTCTCTCGCAACTGAAAATTTTTCTGTCTCAAAATTTCTACAACTTTGGATCATTAAAAGATACTTTCAACATAATTCTAACGATCCATTTTGTGTCGAAAAACTCCTTCCGGATCACGATTGGACGTATTCTCTATATCTACTCCATTTTCTAAAGCCTATAGCCTTCTCTAGTGAGAGAAAATTGGTCGGGCTCAAAATTTCTAGAAATTTAAATCATTAAATCTTGCTCTAAATAGTATTTCAATGGTCCCTTTAAGTCGAAAAATACCTTCCGGATGGTGATTTATGGTACTCAAAATATTTGATGGCTATAGCCTACTCCGTCGAGCAAAAATGGGTATGTATCAAAATTCCAAAGCCTATAGCCTTCTCTCGCAACTGAAAATTTTTCTGTCTCAAAATTTCTACAACTTTGGATCATTAAAAGATACTTTCAACATAATTCTAACGATCCATTTTGTGTCGAAAAACTCCTTCCGGATCACGATTGGACGTATTCTCTATATCTACTCCATTTTCTAAAGCCTATAGCCTTCTCTAGTGAGAGAAAATTGGTCGGGCTCAAAATTTCTAGAAATTTAAATCATTAAATCTTGCTCTAAATAGTATTTCAATGGTCCCCTTTAAGTCGAAAAATACCTTCCGGATGGTGATTTATGGTACTCAAAATATTTGATGGCTATAGCCTACTCCGTCGAGCAAAAATGGGTATGTATCAAAATTCCAAAGCCTATAGCCTTCTCTCGCAACTGAAAATTTTTCTGTCTCAAAATTTCTACAACTTTGGATCATTAAAAGATACTTTCAACATAATTCTAACGATCCATTTTGTGTCGAAAAACTCCTTCCGGATCACGATTGGACGTATTCTCTATATCTACTCCATTTTCTAAAGCCTATAGCCTTCTCTAGTGAGAGAAAATTGGTCGGGCTCAAATTTCTAGAAATTTAAATCATTAAATCTTGCTCTAAATAGTATTTCAATGGTCCCTTTAAGTCGAAAAATACCTTCCGGATGGTGATTTATGGTACTCAAAATATTTGATGGCTATAGCCTACTCCGTCGAGCAAAAATGGGTATGTATCAAAATTCCAAAGCCTATAGCCTTCTCTCGCAACTGAAAATTTTTCTGTCTCAAAATTTCTACAACTTTGGATCATTAAAAGATACTTTCAACATAATTCTAACGATCCATTTTGTGTCGAAAAACTCCTTCCGGATCACGATTGGACGTATTCTCTATATCTACTCCATTTTCTAAAGCCTATAGCCTTCTCTAGTGAGAGAAAATTGGTCGGGCTCAAAATTTCTAGAAATTTAAATCATTAAATCTTGCTCTAAATAGTATTTCAATGGTCCCTTTAAGTCGAAAAATACCTTCCGGATGGTGATTTATGGTACTCAAAATATTTGATGGCTATAGCCTACTCCGTCGAGCAAAAATGGGTATGTATCAAAATTCCAAAGCCTATAGCCTTCTCTCGCAACTGAAAATTTTTCTGTCTCAAAATTTCTACAACTTTGGATCATTAAAAGATACTTTCAACATAATTCTAACGATCCATTTTGTGTCGAAAAACTCCTTCCGGATCACGATTGGACGTATTCTCTATATCTACTCCATTTTCTAAAGCCTATAGCCTTCTCTAGTGAGAGAAAATTGGTCGGGCTCAAATTTCTAGAAATTTAAATCATTAAATCTTGCTCTAAATAGTATTTCAATGGTCCCCTTTAAGTCGAAAAATACCTTCCGGATGGTGATTTATGGTACTCAAAATATTTGATGGCTATAGCCTACTCCGTCGAGCAAAAATGGGTATGTATCAAAATTCCAAAGCCTATAGCCTTCTCTCGCAACTGAAAATTTTTCTGTCTCAAAATTTCTACAACTTTGGATCATTAAAAGATACTTTCAACATAATTCTAACGATCCATTTTGTGTCGAAAAACTCCTTCCGGATCACGATTGGACGTATTCTCTATATCTACTCCATTTTCTAAAGCCTATAGCCTTCTCTAGTGAGAGAAAATTGGTCGGGCTCAAAATTTCTAGAAATTTAAATCATTAAATCTTGCTCTAAATAGTATTTCAATGGTCCCCTTTAAGTCGAAAAATACCTTCCGGATGGTGATTTATGGTACTCAAAATATTTGATGGCTATAGCCTACTCCGTCGAGCAAAAATGGGTATGTATCAAAATTCCAAAGCCTATAGCCTTCTCTCGCAACTGAAAATTTTTCTGTCTCAAAATTTCTACAACTTTGGATCATTAAAAGATACTTTCAACATAATTCTAACGATCCATTTTGTGTCGAAAAACTCCTTCCGGATCACGATTGGACGTATTCTCTATATCTACTCCATTTTCTAAAGCCTATAGCCTTCTCTAGTGAGAGAAAATTGGTCGGGCTCAAAATTTCTAGAAATTTAAATCATTAAATCTTGCTCTAAATAGTATTTCAATGGTCCCTTTAAGTCGAAAAATACCTTCCGGATGGTGATTTATGGTACTCAAAATATTTGATGGCTATAGCCTACTCCGTCGAGCAAAAATGGGTATGTATCAAAATTCCAAAGCCTATAGCCTTCTCTCGCAACTGAAAATTTTTCTGTCTCAAAATTTCTACAACTTTGGATCATTAAAAGATACTTTCAACATAATTCTAACGATCCATTTTGTGTCGAAAAACTCCTTCCGGATCACGATTGGACGTATTCTCTATATCTACTCCATTTTCTAAAGCCTATAGCCTTCTCTAGTGAGAGAAAATTGGTCGGGCTCAAATTTCTAGAAATTTAAATCATTAAATCTTGCTCTAAATAGTATTTCAATGGTCCCTTTAAGTCGAAAAATACCTTCCGGATGGTGATTTATGGTACTCAAAATATTTGATGGCTATAGCCTACTCCGTCGAGCAAAAATGGGTATGTATCAAAATTCCAAAGCCTATAGCCTTCTCTCGCAACTGAAAATTTTTCTGTCTCAAAATTTCTACAACTTTGGATCATTAAAAGATACTTTCAACATAATTCTAACGATCCATTTTGTGTCGAAAAACTCCTTCCGGATCACGATTGGACGTATTCTCTATATCTACTCCATTTTCTAAAGCCTATAGCCTTCTCTAGTGAGAGAAAATTGGTCGGGCTCAAAATTTCTAGAAATTTAAATCATTAAATCTTGCTCTAAATAGTATTTCAATGGTCCCTTTAAGTCGAAAAATACCTTCCGGATGGTGATTTATGGTACTCAAAATATTTGATGGCTATAGCCTACTCCGTCGAGCAAAAATGGGTATGTATCAAAATTCCAAAGCCTATAGCCTTCTCTCGCAACTGAAAATTTTTCTGTCTCAAAATTTCTACAACTTTGGATCATTAAAAGATACTTTCAACATAATTCTAACGATCCATTTTGTGTCGAAAAACTCCTTCCGGATCACGATTGGACGTATTCTCTATATCTACTCCATTTTCTAAAGCCTATAGCCTTCTCTAGTGAGAGAAAATTGGTCGGGCTCAAAATTTCTAGAAATTTAAATCATTAAATCTTGCTCTAAATAGTATTTCAATGGTCCCTTTAAGTCGAAAAATACCTTCCGGATGGTGATTTATGGTACTCAAAATATTTGATGGCTATAGCCTACTCCGTCGAGCAAAAATGGGTATGTATCAAAATTCCAAAGCCTATAGCCTTCTCTCGCAACTGAAAATTTTTCTGTCTCAAAATTTCTACAACTTTGGATCATTAAAAGATACTTTCAACATAATTCTAACGATCCATTTTGTGTCGAAAAACTCCTTCCGGATCACGATTGGACGTATTCTCTATATCTACTCCATTTTCTAAAGCCTATAGCCTTCTCTAGTGAGAGAAAATTGGTCGGGCTCAAAATTTCTAGAAATTTAAATCATTAAATCTTGCTCTAAATAGTATTTCAATGGTCCCTTTAAGTCGAAAAATACCTTCCGGATGGTGATTTATGGTACTCAAAATATTTGATGGCTATAGCCTACTCCGTCGAGCAAAAATGGGTATGTATCAAAATTCCAAAGCCTATAGCCTTCTCTCGCAACTGAAAATTTTTCTGTCTCAAAATTTCTACAACTTTGGATCATTAAAAGATACTTTCAACATAATTCTAACGATCCATTTTGTGTCGAAAAACTCCTTCCGGATCACGATTGGACGTATTCTCTATATCTACTCCATTTTCTAAAGCCTATAGCCTTCTCTAGTGAGAGAAAATTGGTCGGGCTCAAAATTTCTAGAAATTTAAATCATTAAATCTTGCTCTAAATAGTATTTCAATGGTCCCTTTAAGTCGAAAAATACCTTCCGGATGGTGATTTATGGTACTCAAAATATTTGATGGCTATAGCCTACTCCGTCGAGCAAAAATGGGTATGTATCAAAATTCCAAAGCCTATAGCCTTCTCTCGCAACTGAAAATTTTTCTGTCTCAAAATTTCTACAACTTTGGATCATTAAAAGATACTTTCAACATAATTCTAACGATCCATTTTGTGTCGAAAAACTCCTTCCGGATCACGATTGGACGTATTCTCTATATCTACTCCATTTTCTAAAGCCTATAGCCTTCTCTAGTGAGAGAAAATTGGTCGGGCTCAAAATTTCTAGAAATTTAAATCATTAAATCTTGCTCTAAATAGTATTTCAATGGTCCCCTTTAAGTCGAAAAATACCTTCCGGATGGTGATTTATGGTACTCAAAATATTTGATGGCTATAGCCTACTCCGTCGAGCAAAAATGGGTATGTATCAAAATTCCAAAGCCTATAGCCTTCTCTCGCAACTGAAAATTTTTCTGTCTCAAAATTTCTACAACTTTGGATCATTAAAAGATACTTTCAACATAATTCTAACGATCCATTTTGTGTCGAAAAACTCCTTCCGGATCACGATTGGACGTATTCTCTATATCTACTCCATTTTCTAAAGCCTATAGCCTTCTCTAGTGAGAGAAAATTGGTCGGGCTCAAAATTTCTAGAAATTTAAATCATTAAATCTTGCTCTAAATAGTATTTCAATGGTCCCTTTAAGTCGAAAAATACCTTCCGGATGGTGATTTATGGTACTCAAAATATTTGATGGCTATAGCCTACTCCGTCGAGCAAAAATGGGTATGTATCAAAATTCCAAAGCCTATAGCCTTCTCTCGCAACTGAAAATTTTTCTGTCTCAAAATTTCTACAACTTTGGATCATTAAAAGATACTTTCAACATAATTCTAACGATCCATTTTGTGTCGAAAAACTCCTTCCGGATCACGATTGGACGTATTCTCTATATCTACTCCATTTTCTAAAGCCTATAGCCTTCTCTAGTGAGAGAAAATTGGTCGGGCTCAAAATTTCTAGAAATTTAAATCATTAAATCTTGCTCTAAATAGTATTTCAATGGTCCCTTTAAGTCGAAAAATACCTTCCGGATGGTGATTTATGGTACTCAAAATATTTGATGGCTATAGCCTACTCCGTCGAGCAAAAATGGGTATGTATCAAAATTCCAAAGCCTATAGCCTTCTCTCGCAACTGAAAATTTTTCTGTCTCAAAATTTCTACAACTTTGGATCATTAAAAGATACTTTCAACATAATTCTAACGATCCATTTTGTGTCGAAAAACTCCTTCCGGATCACGATTGGACGTATTCTCTATATCTACTCCATTTTCTAAAGCCTATAGCCTTCTCTAGTGAGAGAAAATTGGTCGGGCTCAAATTTCTAGAAATTTAAATCATTAAATCTTGCTCTAAATAGTATTTCAATGGTCCCCTTTAAGTCGAAAAATACCTTCCGGATGGTGATTTATGGTACTCAAAATATTTGATGGCTATAGCCTACTCCGTCGAGCAAAAATGGGTATGTATCAAAATTCCAAAGCCTATAGCCTTCTCTCGCAACTGAAAATTTTTCTGTCTCAAAATTTCTACAACTTTGGATCATTAAAAGATACTTTCAACATAATTCTAACGATCCATTTTGTGTCGAAAAACTCCTTCCGGATCACGATTGGACGTATTCTCTATATCTACTCCATTTTCTAAAGCCTATAGCCTTCTCTAGTGAGAGAAAATTGGTCGGGCTCAAAATTTCTAGAAATTTAAATCATTAAATCTTGCTCTAAATAGTATTTCAATGGTCCCTTTAAGTCGAAAAATACCTTCCGGATGGTGATTTATGGTACTCAAAATATTTGATGGCTATAGCCTACTCCGTCGAGCAAAAATGGGTATGTATCAAAATTCCAAAGCCTATAGCCTTCTCTCGCAACTGAAAATTTTTCTGTCTCAAAATTTCTACAACTTTGGATCATTAAAAGATACTTTCAACATAATTCTAACGATCCATTTTGTGTCGAAAAACTCCTTCCGGATCACGATTGGACGTATTCTCTATATCTACTCCATTTTCTAAAGCCTATAGCCTTCTCTAGTGAGAGAAAATTGGTCGGGCTCAAAATTTCTAGAAATTTAAATCATTAAATCTTGCTCTAAATAGTATTTCAATGGTCCCTTTAAGTCGAAAAATACCTTCCGGATGGTGATTTATGGTACTCAAAATATTTGATGGCTATAGCCTACTCCGTCGAGCAAAAATGGGTATGTATCAAAATTCCAAAGCCTATAGCCTTCTCTCGCAACTGAAAATTTTTCTGTCTCAAAATTTCTACAACTTTGGATCATTAAAAGATACTTTCAACATAATTCTAACGATCCATTTTGTGTCGAAAAACTCCTTCCGGATCACGATTGGACGTATTCTCTATATCTACTCCATTTTCTAAAGCCTATAGCCTTCTCTAGTGAGAGAAAATTGGTCGGGCTCAAAATTTCTAGAAATTTAAATCATTAAATCTTGCTCTAAATAGTATTTCAATGGTCCCTTTAAGTCGAAAAATACCTTCCGGATGGTGATTTATGGTACTCAAAATATTTGATGGCTATAGCCTACTCCGTCGAGCAAAAATGGGTATGTATCAAAATTCCAAAGCCTATAGCCTTCTCTCGCAACTGAAAATTTTTCTGTCTCAAAATTTCTACAACTTTGGATCATTAAAAGATACTTTCAACATAATTCTAACGATCCATTTTGTGTCGAAAAACTCCTTCCGGATCACGATTGGACGTATTCTCTATATCTACTCCATTTTCTAAAGCCTATAGCCTTCTCTAGTGAGAGAAAATTGGTCGGGCTCAAATTTCTAGAAATTTAAATCATTAAATCTTGCTCTAAATAGTATTTCAATGGTCCCCTTTAAGTCGAAAAATACCTTCCGGATGGTGATTTATGGTACTCAAAATATTTGATGGCTATAGCCTACTCCGTCGAGCAAAAATGGGTATGTATCAAAATTCCAAAGCCTATAGCCTTCTCTCGCAACTGAAAATTTTTCTGTCTCAAAATTTCTACAACTTTGGATCATTAAAAGATACTTTCAACATAATTCTAACGATCCATTTTGTGTCGAAAAACTCCTTCCGGATCACGATTGGACGTATTCTCTATATCTACTCCATTTTCTAAAGCCTATAGCCTTCTCTAGTGAGAGAAAATTGGTCGGGCTCAAAATTTCTAGAAATTTAAATCATTAAATCTTGCTCTAAATAGTATTTCAATGGTCCCCTTTAAGTCGAAAAATACCTTCCGGATGGTGATTTATGGTACTCAAAATATTTGATGGCTATAGCCTACTCCGTCGAGCAAAAATGGGTATGTATCAAAATTCCAAAGCCTATAGCCTTCTCTCGCAACTGAAAATTTTTCTGTCTCAAAATTTCTACAACTTTGGATCATTAAAAGATACTTTCAACATAATTCTAACGATCCATTTTGTGTCGAAAAACTCCTTCCGGATCACGATTGGACGTATTCTCTATATCTACTCCATTTTCTAAAGCCTATAGCCTTCTCTAGTGAGAGAAAATTGGTCGGGCTCAAAATTTCTAGAAATTTAAATCATTAAATCTTGCTCTAAATAGTATTTCAATGGTCCCTTTAAGTCGAAAAATACCTTCCGGATGGTGATTTATGGTACTCAAAATATTTGATGGCTATAGCCTACTCCGTCGAGCAAAAATGGGTATGTATCAAAATTCCAAAGCCTATAGCCTTCTCTCGCAACTGAAAATTTTTCTGTCTCAAAATTTCTACAACTTTGGATCATTAAAAGATACTTTCAACATAATTCTAACGATCCATTTTGTGTCGAAAAACTCCTTCCGGATCACGATTGGACGTATTCTCTATATCTACTCCATTTTCTAAAGCCTATAGCCTTCTCTAGTGAGAGAAAATTGGTCGGGCTCAAAATTTCTAGAAATTTAAATCATTAAATCTTGCTCTAAATAGTATTTCAATGGTCCCTTTAAGTCGAAAAATACCTTCCGGATGGTGATTTATGGTACTCAAAATATTTGATGGCTATAGCCTACTCCGTCGAGCAAAAATGGGTATGTATCAAAATTCCAAAGCCTATAGCCTTCTCTCGCAACTGAAAATTTTTCTGTCTCAAAATTTCTACAACTTTGGATCATTAAAAGATACTTTCAACATAATTCTAACGATCCATTTTGTGTCGAAAAACTCCTTCCGGATCACGATTGGACGTATTCTCTATATCTACTCCATTTTCTAAAGCCTATAGCCTTCTCTAGTGAGAGAAAATTGGTCGGGCTCAAAATTTCTAGAAATTTAAATCATTAAATCTTGCTCTAAATAGTATTTCAATGGTCCCTTTAAGTCGAAAAATACCTTCCGGATGGTGATTTATGGTACTCAAAATATTTGATGGCTATAGCCTACTCCGTCGAGCAAAAATGGGTATGTATCAAAATTCCAAAGCCTATAGCCTTCTCTCGCAACTGAAAATTTTTCTGTCTCAAAATTTCTACAACTTTGGATCATTAAAAGATACTTTCAACATAATTCTAACGATCCATTTTGTGTCGAAAAACTCCTTCCGGATCACGATTGGACGTATTCTCTATATCTACTCCATTTTCGAAAGCCTATAGCCTTCTCTAGTGAGAGAAAATTGGTCGGGCTCAAAATTTCTAGAAATTTAAATCATTAAATCTTGCTCTAAATAGTATTTCAATGGTCCCTTTAAGTCGAAAAATACCTTCCGGATGGTGATTTATGGTACTCAAAATATTTGATGGCTATAGCCTACTCCGTCGAGCAAAAATGGGTATGTATCAAAATTCCAAAGCCTATAGCCTTCTCTCGCAACTGAAAATTTTTCTGTCTCAAAATTTCTACAACTTTGGATCATTAAAAGATACTTTCAACATAATTCTAACGATCCATTTTGTGTCGAAAAACTCCTTCCGGATCACGATTGGACGTATTCTCTATATCTACTCCATTTTCGAAAGCCTATAGCCTTCTCTAGTGAGAGAAAATTGGTCGGGCTCAAAATTTCTAGAAATTTAAATCATTAAATCTTGCTCTAAATAGTATTTCAATGGTCCCTTTAAGTCGAAAAATACCTTCCGGATGGTGATTTATGGTACTCAAAATATTTGATGGCTATAGCCTACTCCGTCGAGCAAAAATGGGTATGTATCAAAATTCCAAAGCCTATAGCCTTCTCTCGCAACTGAAAATTTTTCTGTCTCAAAATTTCTACAACTTTGGATCATTAAAAGATACTTTCAACATAATTCTAACGATCCATTTTGTGTCGAAAAACTCCTTCCGGATCACGATTGGACGTATTCTCTATATCTACTCCATTTTCGAAAGCCTATAGCCTTCTCTAGTGAGAGAAAATTGGTCGGGCTCAAATTTCTAGAAATTTAAATCATTAAATCTTGCTCTAAATAGTATTTCAATGGTCCCTTTAAGTCGAAAAATACCTTCCGGATGGTGATTTATGGTACTCAAAATATTTGATGGCTATAGCCTACTCCGTCGAGCAAAAATGGGTATGTATCAAAATTCCAAAGCCTATAGCCTTCTCTCGCAACTGAAAATTTTTCTGTCTCAAAATTTCTACAACTTTGGATCATTAAAAGATACTTTCAACATAATTCTAACGATCCATTTTGTGTCGAAAAACTCCTTCCGGATCACGATTGGACGTATTCTCTATATCTACTCCATTTTCTAAAGCCTATAGCCTTCTCTAGTGAGAGAAAATTGGTCGGGCTCAAATTTCTAGAAATTTAAATCATTAAATCTTGCTCTAAATAGTATTTCAATGGTCCCTTTAAGTCGAAAAATACCTTCCGGATGGTGATTTATGGTACTCAAAATATTTGATGGCTATAGCCTACTCCGTCGAGCAAAAATGGGTATGTATCAAAATTCCAAAGCCTATAGCCTTCTCTCGCAACTGAAAATTTTTCTGTCTCAAAATTTCTACAACTTTGGATCATTAAAAGATACTTTCAACATAATTCTAACGATCCATTTTGTGTCGAAAAACTCCTTCCGGATCACGATTGGACGTATTCTCTATATCTACTCCATTTTCGAAAGCCTATAGCCTTCTCTAGTGAGAGAAAATTGGTCGGGCTCAAAATTTCTAGAAATTTAAATCATTAAATCTTGCTCTAAATAGTATTTCAATGGTCCCCTTTAAGTCGAAAAATACCTTCCGGATGGTGATTTATGGTACTCAAAATATTTGATGGCTATAGCCTACTCCGTCGAGCAAAAATGGGTATGTATCAAAATTCCAAAGCCTATAGCCTTCTCTCGCAACTGAAAATTTTTCTGTCTCAAAATTTCTACAACTTTGGATCATTAAAAGATACTTTCAACATAATTCTAACGATCCATTTTGTGTCGAAAAACTCCTTCCGGATCACGATTGGACGTATTCTCTATATCTACTCCATTTTCGAAAGCCTATAGCCTTCTCTAGTGAGAGAAAATTGGTCGGGCTCAAATTTCTAGAAATTTAAATCATTAAATCTTGCTCTAAATAGTATTTCAATGGTCCCTTTAAGTCGAAAAATACCTTCCGGATGGTGATTTATGGACTCAAAATATTGATGGCTATAGCCTACTCCGTCGAGCAAAAATGGGTATGTATCAAAATTCCAAAGCCTATAGCCTTCTCTCGCAACTGAAAATTTTTCTGTCTCAAAATTTCTACAACTTTGGATCATTAAAAGATACTTTCAACATAATTCTAACGATCCATTTTGTGTCGAAAAACTCCTTCCGGATCACGATTGGACGTATTCTCTATATCTACTCATTTTCGAAAGCCTATAGCCTTCTCTAGTGAGAGAAAATTGGTCGGGCTCAAAATTTCTAGAAATTTAAATCATTAAATCTTGCTCTAAATAGTATTTCAATGGTCCCATTTAAGTCGAAAAATACCGTCCGGATAATGATTTATGGTACTCAAAATATTTGATGGCTATAGCCTACTCCGTCGAGCAAAAATGGATATGTATCAAAATTCCAAAGCCTATAGCCTTCTCTCGCAACTGAAAATTTTTCTGTCTCAAAATTTCTACAACTTTGGATCATTAAAAGATACTTTCAACATAATTCTAACGATCCATTTTGTGTCGAAAAACTCATTCCGGATCACGATTGACGTATTCTCTATATCTACTCCATTTTCGAAAGCCTATAGCCTTCTCTAGTGAGAGAAAATTGGTCGGGCTCAAAATTTCTAGAAATTTAAATCATTAAATCTTGCTCTAAATAGTATTTCAATGGTCCCCTTTAAGTCGAAAAATACCTTCCGGATGGTGATTTATGGCACTCAAAATATTTGATGGCTATAGCCTACTCCGTCGAGCAAAAATGGGTATGTATCAAAATTCCAAAGCCTATAGCCTTCTCTCGCAACTGAAAATTTTTCTGTCTCAAATTTCTACAACTTTGGATCATTAAAAGATGCTTTCAACATAATTCTAACGATCCATTTTGTGTCGAAAAACTCCTTCCGGATCACGATTGGACGTATTCTTTATATCTACTCCATTTTCGAAAGCCTATAGCCTTCTCTAGTGAGAGAAAATTGGTCGGGCTCAAAATTTCTAGAAATTTAAATCATTAAATCTTGCTCTAAATAGTATTTCAATGGTCCCATTTAAGTCGAAAAATACCTTCCGGATGGTGATTTATGGTACTCAAAATATTTGATGGCTATAGCCTACTCCGTCGAGCAAAAATGGGTATGTATCAAAATTCCAAAGCCTATGCCTTCTCTCGCAACTGAAAATTTTTCTGTCTCAAAATTTTACAGCTTTGGATCATTAAAAGATACTTTCAACATAATTCTAACGATCCATTTTGTGTCGAAAAACTCCTTCCGATCACGATTGGACGTATTCTCTATATCTACTCCATTTTCTAAAGCCTATAGCCTTCTCTAGTGAGAGAAAATTGGTCGGGCTCAATATTTCTTGAAATTTAATCATTAAATCATGCTCTAAATAGTATTTCAATGGTCCCTTTAAGTCGAAAAATACCTTCCGGATGGTGATTTATGGCACTCAAATATTTGATGGCTATAGCCTACTCGTCGAGCAAAAATGGGTATGTATCAAAATTCCAATGCCTATAGCCTTCTCTCGCAACTGAAAATTTTTCTGTCTCAAAATTTCTACAGCTTTGGATCATTAAAAGATATTTCAACATAATTCTAACTGTCACGGCCCGACTTGTCGCCACCGAGGTCGACGCGGTGTCCGACCGCGCGAACCTGTGGTTTGGTTCGAGTCGCGACATTAACTTAACTTACTTGCTTGATTTGTTATGAAAAATAAAGTTACCCGATTTCATGAGTAAATTTTTTTTTTCTTTTCTAAAAATCGTTACTTAAAAACTTTTATTGCGGAAATCTTAAAACTTTAACACAAGTTAAACTGAACATGAAGACTGTTTTTCTTTTATAAAACTCTTACTTTTCTTATGTACTCACTCGAGTACCTAGCCTTCACCTATGAGGAAAGCTAGCATACATACATATCTTAACTTAAACATACATGCATACATACTGAATGAAATGAAAACACATTTTCTTTTAAACGCCTTTCGGAAACCCCGTAGCAGTCCATACCCACATTTCACACTCTGTTGCGCCATCTATCCACAGCTTGTTCAGGAAGTGCCGGTAGGAACCTTACCTACAGCATGAACATAAACAATGAGCTAAAAAGCTCAGTAAGCACAACATCCTATCCGCATGCAATCTAATGCACAACAACGTGAACCAATTATGATTTATTATTAAAAATCATTTATGGTTTCTCTACTGAACTTATCTTATCTTATCCTGCTGCTATAACATGTGTGTATGTACCTCGGTACGTTACCATGAGGTGATTGAAGGCGGTCCGACCATACCAACTCAAACCATGAAGCACAAAGCTTAACATGGAGTAGTGGAGGCAGCCCTTCCATGACAATCAAACCATGGGACGTGCCGTTTTAACTTACCACAGAGGCAACGTCAGTACAACACAGCATGTCCTACTGTCTTATCTCTTGTCTTACCATCTGACTTGTTTTAGTGGACATACTTCGTGATGCCACAATAATAACATAAAACATAAACGTGCATCTGCATAAACATAAACTTATCTAAACATACATACATACTACATGGCATACTTAATGCATACATACATAACACATAAACACATAACATACATAGCACATAACATACATAACATAACAAACCTAACATACATACATGACATACATAACATGCATACATGACATACATAACATACATACATAACATGCATAACATACATACATAACATGCATACATACGTGAACATACCCTACATGCATACATAACATACTACATATCATAAAACATGTCATCCTATTCATGCGTTCATGCCGTAGGCGGAATTGTACTTACCTTTCCGTCATACGTGCTTGACTGATTGTCCCATCCTAGTGCTGTTCCACTACTGGTACAGCTGCAGGTTCTGCCTGTTTGACATAGGACAGACTCTACTTAATATCGTGAAATGCAGGTAAACTAACCAACATGTCTACATGATTCTTGGTTGTATGTCCCTTTACGTGCAAAACCTATAACTTGGCTACCAACGGTAACCTGGCGTGCTAAGCCAACACTAAACCTCTAAGGGTTGCTAATCTTAATCTGCATCTATCGGGTTATATCTGATAACCCTTTAGACGAGCTATCGATATCCGTTAGGGTCACTTTGGATAACCCGTGAGGATAAACTAACTTAAAGCTACGAGTTAACCAAAAGTCAACAAAAGTCAACCTTGGTCAACTCTGGTCAACTATGGTCAACCCCCTCGGGTCAACCTCTAGGGTCTCGGGCTTGACCCGGCAACTCGAGTCTAACACCCGATTACTACACGTGAACTAATCGTATGCTAAAAACTTTGCTTAAAAATCTTATTTCCTTTCTTGGAAAACACTTAGGGAAATAAATCCCAAGATTCACATTTTGTGTAAAAATTCATAACTTGTGTCATAAAATCCAAATCCTTGGTTTTATGTTTTGTAAATTCATTTTAGGTCGAAAACCGTCTTTGGAACGATTTTCGTGGCCAAATTACTTGTTTAGAGTTGAAAAACTATTTTTCTAAAAGCACTTCTTGAAATTGTGGTGCAGGGATTTCGGATTCCCTGAGCACCCTTGATAAAACAATTTTTATCTTAAAATCGGTGCGTTATCTTAAAAAGTTTTCTTCACGAAAGTTCTAGCTCCCGAAAAATGCTAAAACTTTCGTGTTTTACAAAACTCCTAATTCGGCCTAGATCAGTACCAGTTTCGAGTTGAAACTGACTGATCCTGAAGCTAACGGGTCTGGGGGACGTAAACACTTAGCCACGGGTTTCGGCAGTTTTGAAGGCCATTGGAGCCTTATTTTTGAAAACGACCCGCGTGTCCCCTAGAAAAAGTTGTTTTGGACAACTTTCATGTTTTACGTTTTCCCAAATTCGGCCTCTAAGGGCCTGTTATTTTCCGTTTACGAAAACTGGGTAGGTTTAATCCGAACCTGTAGCCAGTTTCGTGTTACTTGATTTTACGCGTCCTATTTCGGCGACTAACTCAACCGATCACTCGGGAGCCTAAATCAATCACATGCAACGTTGTCTAACGTCCCACATGCTTTGGACATGTCACCCCACGTGGTCATGCAAACCAAACCGAAGTTACTAGACCTAGGGTTGCATGTGTTCTAAGGCTTGCATCAACATGGGTTCAGCATCAACAAGCCAAACCGAAACTAAATCTAGCATCCTAGCATGAGAGCCATACTTGGCTGCACCATGAACAGGGACATAACCAACCAATTTTTCATGCAAACCAAGCAAACAAGCAAGCACATAAACATAGCACAAAACAGAAAATCATGCAAGGCTAACTAGCTAAACATGCACCCAAATCAAGCATCCATCTCCTAGCTTAGGCATCACATAAAAAACCGAGCTTAAGCCCTTACAAACTCACATGAAAATACACCATAATCTCCACATTAAAGCTTGAACCAAAAAGCTTCTAGGGTTAGGGTTTACCTCACCCAATTTCGGAAATTGGGTTCCCCCATTGGAGCCGAACCTCTTGCTCCTCTTGGCTGCCTCCTTGCAGCCGAAATTCACCACACCAAAAGAGCTCCATTTTTCAGCCATGAACACACAATCATACACATAATTAACCATCAATTCTTGCATGAAAATTTCTTGAAAGAATCTAGGGTTTTACCTTCACTTACCCATAGATTGGTTAGGGCTTAGGATCCGAAAATCCTTCCCCTTTGTTGGCTGCTCTTGCTCGCTGCTTTGGCTCCCAAAATTGCACCAAAAATCTGCACCAACTTGGGTGATCCACTGCTGCCATGGCCGAACCTTCATGCAGCCCAAACCCATAAATTTTTTTTTCTCCATTTTTGCTGCACCAAATGGCCGAACCACATGCACCCACCAAGCACAAAAATTCCTCTTGGCTCCATGGTTGCTCTCCCTTTCTTCATGCTCGGCACACACCTTGGATTGGCTTGAAATTTTTCTCACTTTCTCCTCTCCTCTCCCACGGCTTGCTGCTCAGAAAAATCTGGAAATTTTCCAGATTATTCTCTTGCTTCATGCTCCAAGAAGCCGAGCATCACCATGGAAGGTCACACATGATTTTTCCAATTTTTCTCTTGCTCTCTTGCTCTCTCTCATGGCTTCGGATTTTCTGATGGAAGAAGGCCAACACTTGGCTGATTTCTGGAAATTTCCAGCTCTCTCTCTCGACACTCATGGTGGAGTTAAAGTGGATATAATCAAACTTTTGCTTAATTATAAATTGGCCCCAAAACTTTTAATTTCTTGGCCTTGTGACTCAAGGTGGCCGGCTGTCCACAGCCTAGCAGCAGCTGGCCTTGCTGAAGTCATGGCTGATGTCATGGATGATGTCACGGCTTATCTCACAACTTTTCAAAAATTACATTTTTGCCCCCCGAAAATGGGAATTCTTGCAAAAATGCCCTTTAGGTGTCCGATTGTCCTAAAAATCAACACACCCATCCTATTTGATGATATTATCATCTTGGTGACTTCATACGCTCATTTCGTCAATTTTCTAAAATTTACACTTTTGCCCCCAAAAGTGAAAATTTTTGCATTTTGGCCCCTAAACTTCAAAAATGGCATAATGCTTGCTTTTCAATCCAATATCATTCTTTTCATGATTTTATGTGATTTTCTTCCATTAAAATCACATATTTTCAAAATTTACATTTTTGCCCCGAAAGACAAAATCTTTACATTTTCGCCCCCGAAAATGACTATTCCTTAATTTCTTCTTGCAAAACATGTTATTTCCTTATTGTGACCACATCTAACGACGTCTCGTGGCGTACTTCTCATATTTTTCAAAATTTACATTTTTGCCCCCAAAAATGAAAATTTTGACATTTTTGCCCTTTGACCTGGATTGGCCTCCTTTGATGATCTCTTGACTAAAAAAGTCAGTCTGGCCCTAACTAATGATAGGGATGCTTGATTTCTAGGGTATTTCTACTGTCTACTTGGGCTATACCGCCCATACTGACATATTTTACAGCATTTTTCACTATCGAGTCAACTGTTGACCACTTTTGGTCAAACTTTGACTTTTTCGGTCAAAGTTGACTTTTTCGGTCAAACTTTGACTTTTTCGGCAAAACGTCCCTTATCGCCCCTTTCCACCAGAAAAGGCGTTTTCTAACCTTAAAAATCTGTTCTGAGTCTTATTGAGCCATAAGACTCCGTAAAACGTGTGAAAAACTCTTAACTGAGTTTTTCCGAAAACATATCAATATATGCTCATAATTCCTTTCAAAGAGGAAAAATGGCAATCATGAAAATCTGGTTATCACACTAACGATCCATTTTGTGTCGAAAAACTCCTTCCGGATCACGATTGGACGTATTCTCTATATCTACTCTATTTTCTAAAGCCTATAGCCGTCTCTAGTGAGAGAAAATTGGTCGGGCTCAAAATTTCTAGAAATTTAAATCATTAAATCTTGCTCTAAATAGTATTTCAATGGTCCCCTTTAAGTCGAAAAATACCTTCCGGATGGTGATTTATGGCACTCAAAATATTTGATGGCTATAGCCTACTCCGTCGAGCAAAAATGGGTATGTATCAAATTTCCAAAGCCTATAGCCTTCTCTCGCAACTGAAAATTTTTCTGTCTCAAAATTTCTACAACTTTGGATCATTAAAAGATACTTTCAACATAATTCTAACGATCCATTTTGTGTCGAAAAACTCCTTCCGGATCACGATTGGACGTATTCTCTATATCTACTCCATTTTCGAAAGCCTATAGCCTTCTCTAGTGAGAGAAAATTGGTCGGGCTCAAAATTTCTAGAAATTTAAATCATTAAATCTTGCTCTAAATAGTATTTCAATGGTCCCCTTTAAGTCGAAAAATACCTTCCGGATGGTGATTTATGGTACTCAAAATATTTGATGGCTATAGCCTACTCCGTCGAGCAAAAATGGGTATGTATCAAAATTCCAAAGCCTATAGCCTTCTCTCGCAACTGAAAATTTTTCTGTCTCAAAATTTCTACAACTTTGGATCATTAAAAGATACTTTCAACATAATTCTAACGATCCATTTTGTGTCGAAAAACTCCTTCCGGATCACGATTGGACGTATTCTCTATATCTACTCCATTTTCTAAAGCCTATAGCCTTCTCTAGTGAGAGAAAATTGGTCGGGCTCAAAATTTCTAGAAATTTAAATCATTAAATCTTGCTCTAAATAGTATTTCAATGGTCCCCTTTAAGTCGAAAAATACCTTCCGGATGGTGATTTATGGTACTCAAAATATTTGATGGCTATAGCCTACTCCGTCGAGCAAAAATGGGTATGTATCAAAATTCCAAAGCCTATAGCCTTCTCTCGCAACTGAAAATTTTTCTGTCTCAAAATTTCTACAACTTTGGATCATTAAAAGATACTTTCAACATAATTCTAACGATCCATTTTGTG
>JAINRI010000298.1:0-15738 GCA_025413485.1 Ficus microcarpa | reverse complement strand
TTTTTTTAATTTCTTCTGTAATTTAGATATTTAAATCTAAGAAAACTCTGTTTGACATTTCTTGCAGTTCATGAATTATGTGACTGCCTGAATGATTGTTGCCTTTGCCTTAATGATTTGGTTTCTTATAATTTATTTTTGTGTGAGAAAAATGAACGTTAGAAGTTTAAGGAATAACCACTCAGAAATAGAATAAAATGAGAATAATTATATGGAAAACGCCAACAACATCCAAAGACGATAACATATTAAACGACAGACATAATTACAGGATTGCTCTGTAAATGTACAAAATAGCTTTGTTCATAACAAAGTTGTTAAGTTTTAGGAGCCACCATTAACAGAAAACTAAAAAATATATACATATAGGGAAGAAAAAAAACTTCTTTTTTTTGAACAAAAGTCTTTCTTTCAAGTTTTCAAACATCATTTTTTTCTTTTTTTTGTTTGCCCGGGAGGGTGGGGGGTGGTTGTCATTTTTTTTCCCTCATCCAAAAGATCAATAAAGAGAAGCAAAGAGATTGACTTTTGGGTATAGCTTGTTCTTTCATCCCCTCCACTTTATCATTTTGTACTTCAGTTCAGTTTATTCTTTTTTTTTTATTTTTTATTTTTATTATAATATGTGTCTATATATATTTGCATTCATGTAAAATGCTTACTGTCGTCTTGTAAAAATTTTGAGTCTGGTAGTCTTGTATATATGTGTATGTGTATGTGAGAGAGAGAGAGAGAAAGAGAATGGAAGAACTGCTTGAAAGTTCTGGGGTTCTCTTAATTGTGATCTGTTATGTTTTTTTTGTAGTTGGTCTTTCTTTTCATACCATACTTATTAATTGATCTTTCTTTTCTGTTATTATTTATAGAGTGCTTTCCATAGCCAATCCGACTTCAGTTCCTTGAAAAAGAAGAAGAAGAAGAAGAAGAACCATGGCTGAGCTTGTGGGAGGTGCTCTTCTCTCTGGCTTCCTTAATGTCTTGTTCGATAGGATGGCCACTCAAGAGGTCCTCAGTTTCTTTCAAGCAAAGAAAGTCCTTTCTAAGCTCCTTGATGAGTTGAAGATCCGGTTATTGTCGGCCAATAAACTCCTGAACCATGCTGAGGTGAAGCAACTCACAGACGAAAACGTGAAGAAGTGGCTTGATGAGCTTAAAGAAGTTCTTTATGAAGCAGATCACGTCATAGACAAAATCAACACTGAAGCTTTGCGGTGTAGGGTCGAAAATGATGGTCAATCTGGAAGCAAAGCAAGCAAGTTTCTCAGCTCTATTTCATCATTTTTCAGTGCATTTGAAAACACGGTGAAATCTGAGATAGAGGAGATCCTAGGCAGATTAAAGCTTCTTTTAGCTCAAAATGAAGTGCTTGGATTGAAAGACAGTGATCAGAAAAGATTGCCAAAAAGATTGCCTGCTCCTTGGGATGAAGAATCTGAAGTTTACGGAAGGAAGGATGACAAAGACAACATCGTCAAGTTATTGTTGTCTGATGATGTTAGGAGTCCTAAGATCTCTGTGATTGCTATAGTGGGAATGGGTGGTATTGGCAAAACCACCCTTGCCCAGCTCGTTTACAATGACAGCAGGGTCCGGGAACGTTTTGACTTGAGAGAGTGGGTAACTGTATCTGAAGAAGTTGATCTCTTTGAAGTTACGAAAGCAATTTTCAAGAAAACCACCAAAAGAAGCTCTGAGGCCAACGACTTGTACGAACTTCAAGATGAATTGAAAGCTTCTTTAACAGAGAAGAGATTTCTTTATGTTCTTGATGATGCTTGGAATGAGGATTATCAATTTTGGGAGCTTTTACAAAGCCCTATGAAATCTGGAGGGCATGGAAGTAGAGTCATTGTTACCACTCGCAGTTTGATTGTTGTGTCAAAGATCCATAATGCTCATGCTTACGATTTGCAAACGTTAACTGATGATGATTGTTTGCAGCTATTAACAAAGCATCTCTTTGACAACATTGGCTCTAATGTACGGTCCAACTTCCATGATCTTGGCCGTGAAATTGTGAGAAGGTGCAAGGGTCTTCCTTTGGCGGTAAAAGCAATTGCTGGTGTTTTACGCTCTACACATCCAGAAGAATGGAGATTGATATTGCAGAGTGACATGTGGGAGCTGCAGATTCAAGAAAATCACAACCTCAAAATTCTTCCAGCTTTGTGGTTGAGCTACCACTTCTTACCAGCAAATTTGAAGCGTTGTTTTGCTTATTTCTCAATATTTCCTAAGGATTATATATTTGATGAATGGGAAATGAGAAAGATAATCTGGCTGTGGATGGCTGAAGGACTTTTGCAACCTCGGGAAGGAAAAAGGATAGAAGATATTGGAATGGAGTACTTCAAAGCATTAAAAGCACGGTCATTCTTTCAGCAATCCAGTTGGGGTGAATCAAACCTTGTTATGCATGACCTGATTCATGATTTAGCTATGAGTGTGTCAGGGCATGAGTTTTGTCTTCTATCAGATCGATGTAAATCGTGTAACCTTACTGACAAGACTCATCATTTGTCATATAGAAAAAATTCTATTTACATGAACAAGTTTGAGGCCGGGCTGTCCAAACTCAAGTGCTTACACACCTTCCTAGCTTTACCATCGTCAATGTATTTCACAAGTACCGAAGTAGAATTAAGGGATTGTGTCTTTCTTGAACGGGTTCAAAGAGCTGCAGGATGCTTAAAAGTGCTTTCTTTTTCCGAATCTTCTATCACAGGATTGCCCAAATGGATTGTTCATCTAAAATATCTAAGGTACTTGGACTTATCTTTCACAGGAGTTGAAGAAATTCCCAGTTCAATTTGTACTTTATATAACTTGCAAACACTATTGTTGTCAAGTTGTAGTAAACTTACTCTATTGCCAACCGACATGTGCTGCTTAATCAACCTACGTCATCTTGAGATTGGAGACACACCTGTAAGAGAAATGCCCCCACAGATGTACAAGTTGAGAAATCTACAGACATTAAGTGATTTTGTTTTGGGAGAGAATGGTGGTTCGAGGATCAAAGAGTTGGGACAGCTACAGTATTTGCATGGAAGTCTTTGTGTCTCTGGGCTTGAAAACTTGGTGGACATTGGGGATGTTTTGCAAGCTGATTTGAAGAATAAGGAGGGTCTTATTGAGCTTATTTTGAGATGGAAGTATGGTCATATAACCGATGACTCAACAAAAGAAAAGGATGTACTTACTGCACTAGAACCACATAAAAAGCTGAAGAAACTCACAATTGAAGGTTACGGAGGTACCACATTCCCAGATTGGATAGCACATGAGTCATTTCGTGACATGATTGAGGTGTCTCTATACAATTGTAAAAATTGTTGCTTGTTGCCACCACTGGGGCAACTACCTTCTCTCAGAAATCTTTATATTCAGTACATGGATGGGTTGGAAAGTATAGGAGATGAATTTTGTGGTGCTTCCTTGACTACGCCTTTTCCATCCTTAGAAATCTTAGACATTTATTTCATGGGTTCACTACAGAGGTGGTCATTTACTGGAGCTGAGCGTGAAGGTGGGATTTTCCCTCATCTCAAGACTATTGGGGTTCTTTTTTGTGACAAACTGAATGTGGGACTGCCAGCTGGTTGTTTTCCCTCCTTGGAAGAAATTTTCATTCAGTTTTGTGAAGAAATGGTGAGCACGCTTCCCACAAGTCAAGCAGAGATTGATTCCACATATCCTTCTCTTAAATCCATATATTTAAGGAGTTGTACAAGATTGGAGTCGTTTTCAGGAATGGGATTTCCCTCTAACTTAAAGGAACTCAATATCAGCAAATGCCCAATGCTCATTGCAAACCGTATGAACTGGGATCTGCAAAGACTCTCCTCTCTTCAAAGCTTACTGCTCAATGGATTTGAAATTGAAGGAGGGGAGGATTCATTTCCAGAAGAAGGGCTTCTTCCATCTACTTTGACTTCTCTCAGGATCCATAGCTCTAAAAATCTTAAAAACCTAAATGGAAAATCCTTTCAGAACCTTACCTCCCTTCAAAGATTGATAATTTCGGTATGCGAAGAGTTACAGTGCTTGCCAGAAGAAGGGCTGCCCCTTTCTCTTACTGATTTGTCGATCAATGACTGTCCTCTGCTAAATGAGCGATGCCAGAGAGGAACACGGGAAGATTGGCCCAAAATTCAACACATCCCCAACATAATAATCGACCGGAAAAAAATATGATAAGGCAACATGCATGATCGTCCTGCCCCATTCTCAATGTGCTCCAGTTTTCTCTTCAGGTACTATACCATTTGTTTTTTGTTCTATTTTAGTTCATAGCATTTGATTTCCAGATTAACTTGCTCTTAAATGTGTTCTTCTTTGTTGTTGTATCTTCAATATTTCCCCTGTTTCCTTAGAGACTGGTTTGGGCTTTGGTTTCCATATGTGGGTGTGAATTTTCTTGTATCTAGTTTGAAGAAGTTGATCAAAGTTCATGGAATTAAACAGTAATATTGTGTTGTCTGGGTGATGTGCAGGCAAAGATTGAGCATGTTGAAAAGGGAACTTAAATTTCAGCCAAAAAAAGGTTAGTTTACCTCCGCTGTGGCTTCTTTTGTTTTTTTTTTTTGGGTTCTTTTTTCTGCCCCAAATCCTTTTATATTATGTCAAGAAAAAGAGCTTCGGTGTCTTGTCACTGTGAATAGATTATTGCAATTTGGTTTATCAAATGTACTTTCTACTACAAGTATTGTTAACCAATTTTTACGAGCTCAGCCTGAATTTCAGAAGCAGTAGAAGAAGCAAGTGTTATGATACTTTTTGCTGTCCAGATCCATAATTGACTGATAATAAATCATTGGTAATAGAAAGGGACAGAGGAAGATTTGGCCCAAGATTCATCACATCCCCAAGACAGAAATCTACCAAGAAGACATATGATGAAAGCATTCTTCATTTCCGTCCCTCCCTATTCTCAGCATTTTACACTTCTCTCTAGGTGTTTTTTTTTTCCATGCTTTTCTATTGCAGTATGGTTTTGTCTCCATTTAGTTAAGAAAAATTCGTTTTCAGATGAATCTGCTCTTACATATGTTGGTCTTCGAATCCTATATAGCATGTATTAGGTGATTAGCGTTTCTATAATTTCTTAAATAGGAGATAAATAAGATGCACATGATTCTCAATGAAAACAAGCTTCCTAACAAGCAATATATTTTTAATGGTTTTTGATCTATAAAGGTCTTTAATCTATTTTGATTGTATATTTATAATAGAACCAAAATGTTCACTAAAAACTTGTTATATAAATAGTTAAATTCAATTAGTATAATATGACTTAAATTTGCCTTTACAAAAACACCCATACAAAAAGTGTTGAAGAAAATAGAAGCTTTACTCTAACTTCTATGTGGGACAAATAAAGTTAGATGGTGTTTAAACTTTAAGAAAAGATGCTTCCATAGTTTACTGTCTAATTTAGGGTTTTAGTTTACTGTCTAATTTAGGGTTTTAATTTTTACTTTATGCTTAGGTTATTTTTTTAGATACTTCATTAACCATACTTTTTTTATTGATTATTAAAAAAATTATGATGTTACCTAGCCATATTTCATCCTAGTGATTTTGGAGTCAAGATATGATATTTCAAATTTCATATTTCGTTGGTTATCCCCTCAATAGTTTTATGTTAAATCATCTGAATTTAAAAATTCAATCATACAAAAAGTACTAAACACTAAAAATTCTTTAACAAATTAATAAGTTGTTAAAATACTATCAAGACGATAGCCACTAAGATATAAAAATGAGACAGTAGATCTAGATAGAGACTATCCAATGAAATAAAGCACCTTTAAGCTTAATGGTGCCACCATATGTACACATTAATTTGAGATTTAACTAAGGAGACGTGGGCATAAGACAAAATGTTTTTTTAATTATCACCAAGTGCCCCAATAATTTGTGCATCGGAAAGTTAATCCCTTTACCTTTAATTTTAACAGTTAACCCCTTTAGTTACAGAATTTGCAATGACACTCCGATTGAAGACACCATTAAAAGAGTGGACAAAATGTATGGGAGGATTTTAAAAGGGACACACCTGCAAATTCAAACTGAAGTATACTCTCTTTAAAAATAAAAAAATAAAAAAATAAAAAAAAAAATAGAATGAAGGACTTGGAATTTGAGCTCGATGGCCTTCTTGTTGACGTGGAGAAAGTTTGATGGCAAAGAGAAGATCTGCAGATGCGGCATCGAGCTCCCTAAATTCATCTTCTGCCGAAGATATGCGGTGCATCAATGGATATTAGTTTTTAAATCTATAGTTTCCAATCCAAAGACCTATAAGTGTTTTGTAAAAATGACCTAATGAGAAAATCTAATTTGCAAAATGATTTTTCACAAATTTTTATCTTTGTAAAATGGCTTCAGCGTGTCTAGGACTTATATTGCGCAGCTTAAAAGGCGCTCAATGTAAAAAGTGAAGAAAATTATTCTGCAAATTTCACTTTTTAATGTTGTAATTCTAGAAAATTTCTCATGTCGAGACTGATCAGATTTGCATGTGTAATGCCAAATGCCTTTAGGTCACCGTGTTGCTCAAGAATAACATCGATCAACAAGTACACCGCTCTTCGCCTCCTCCCTGCCGCCAGCGACAACTCCTACACCACCTTCGACTTCAAGATTGTGTTCCAAGTACGCTTCTTGGTGATGAATTAAGCTCAAGGTTCTTGTTCTATCATGCGTTGGCGTCAAGAAGACTTGACTATGTTCCACTCTCTGTGGAGCCAACTGGTGCATGAGAGAACACCTTTGAATAATTTTTTAAAAAAAAATCATTTTCCCTCTTCATTCCCCCAAAAAAAAATTGATAATAAAAGTTTTGACAAGTGAGTAGTGAGGCTTTGGTAACATCCAAAACGCCAACTCTTCAAGCGAATCTTTCTTTTTGAATTTAAAAATAAAACATGAATATTCCACTTAAATTTCATTTCAGTTCAATTGAATCGTAATTCTTGAACAGTTATATTGCTTTTTTTTTTTTAATGTTAAACTGTGATTTTTCAACATTTTTTTCCAGCTGATATCTCGTTTTTTTTTCTTTTTTTTTTTTTTTTGGTCAATTTATTGATTATTATTCTTTTCATTTTACATCTATTTCGTCACTTGTAATTATTGTTGTTTTAGTTGAATAATTGTTTGGCTTTTAAACCATAGTTCGAATCAAATATGTCTAGTATAATCCTTTCAAAAAAAATCCAGTATAATGATATGAAAATTAGTAGAAAAAGAGAAGAATAGACTATATATTTGATTCAATCTCAAAAAAGATCTCTTAAAATTTTTCTCACAACGAATAGGGAGGTATAGAAAAATTAAATGGACATTGTATATACACATATATATATATGATTTTTTTTCTCCCCCTCCTTATGCGGAGCCCCAGTGGTTGTCGCTTACAAAAAACTAGCCGGAAAGGTATTAGGATACTGTTTTTAACACCTGTAAGGTTTTCGAAAATGTTGTTGTAGTTTAATTTTTTTCTGGCTTCATCTAAGTTGAAATTCGAGAAAAAATGTACGTCGCCAATGCAACTGTCCTGCCAATGTTTTCTATAATGTTTGCAAAGTATATTTTTTCAAAATGATATTAAAAGTACAAATCATATATTTTTTTTCGTTTTTCTTCCACTGTTTCCTTTGTATAAACTAACTTTTAATCAATAACTTGGATGTCAAGCAGGTAGAGAAAGATCGGCAATTACCCGATCAGCAAATTGCATAGGTTGTGATAAATACTAAGACAAATTAGACTTCATTCTGCGGACACATACTTTTTGATGTAAATATTCAGCTATTATTTATAAATATATATATGTGATGCTCTTATATTTTAGTTACATACATTTAATTATTATTCAATCACAAGATGTTTTTTCTCGAAAGGTGATATCGAGGGAAGGTGTGAGGGTATGAAATGAAATGATCATATACAATGAGCAATCTAGTAATGGTGGTAGACAGGGTCGAGCTACAAATGTTTTCAAATATTTGATTTATTTTGATTATAATCCTAAAACAGAACTACGACATTCTCTACAAACTTATTTTATATACTTATATTCACATTTGATAATGTGACCTAAACTTAGCCTTTGTAAAAGCACAAATATAAAAAGTGTTAAGAAAAGAAAAACTTTGCTATGAATTCTATGTGGGACAAATAAATTCAAATGGTTTTTTTTTTTTTTTTTTTTGAGGTAATTCAGATGGTGTTGAAGCTTCGAAAGATGCTTCCATGGGTTATGGTCTGTTTTATATCTTTCAATTTTACTTACTGCTTAGGTTATGTTTTCAGACACTTCGTTAATCATACATGTTTATTGATCACAAATTTGTGATGTTACTTAGCATATGCTATCATATAAATATTCACATATAATCCCAATGGAGCCGCTGTATATACAAATTTGAGATCTTAACCAAGACTTTGTGGCATTTAAAAAAAAATTGTTTTTCTTAGGTCACCAATTCCCCCTATAATTTGTGCATTGGTAACTTGGTCCTTATTTTACCCCCTTATTAAGTTACAAAATTTGGCATTTGGCAATGCCATTTTACTTGAAGACGACATTAAAAAGTGGACAAAATTGTAAACGTGCCCCTCATGTGAAGATTTTAAAAGGGACACACCTGCAAATTTAAACAAAAAGCACTTTTTTTTTTTTTTTTTTTTGGAAATGAAGCTTAATTTTCCTCTATGGCTGAATGAATGGACATGGAGTTTGAGCACAACGGCCTTCCTGTCGGCACGGAGAGAGTTTGACGGAGAAGAGGAGGTCGGCAAATGCAGTGTCGAGCTGCCTAGATTCATCTTCTGCCTTAGCTAATGTCTATTAGTTTTACAGTCCATAGTTTCCAACCAAAAGACCTTCATATTATTTTTACGAGTCTTTTATACAAATGACCTAACGAAAAATCTCATTTGCATAATAACTTTTTAAAAAAATCATTTGTATAAAATGACTTCGGCACGCCTTGAATTCACATTGAGTGCCTTATAAGACGCTCAATGTAAAATATATATATATATATATATATAATAAAAAAAGAGTTAATTTGCTAATTCAATTTTCTAATATTGTCACTCTAACAAATTTATCGTGTCGAGACTCGGACTTAGATGAGTAATGCCCAATTCCTCAACGTCACTGTGTTGCTCGACAACGTCAATGCGAATTGACAAGTACAACATCGCTCTCTTCCTCCTCCACGTCGACGGCCACTACTCCTACACCTCCTTCGACCTCAAGATTTTATTCCAAGTACGCTTCTTGGTGATGAATCTCAAGGGTCTGGTTCATGCATTGGCGTCTAGAACACTCGATGATTTTTTTGTTCTATGTGGAGTCAACTCGTGTATGAGAGGAATCATTTTTTTGTAATGCTTTAAGATTCGGTGGTGTTGAATATCACATTTAATAAAGAATAATCTCATTTATAGATTTCATGTTGGGTGTTACAGACCACTGGTGTCATTTAGTTTTTTTTTTTTTTACTCGATAACTATTAACGAAGCATCATTTCACTAACCCAATCACAAGACGTACACATAATCTAAGTTACAGAAGCTGGAGTATTTATGCATTGTTGTTGTTACACGTGAAAAATAAAGAAAGGATTATTCTCATCTGTACTCTTAAATTTTAGAGTTGTTTCCACTTTACCCTCTAAATTTCAAAAACTTTCACTTTATCCCTTGAAATTTAAATTTCTTTCACCCATCCTTTAAAAATTTCGAAAAAAGAGAAGAAAATAAAATAAAATAAGTGCATTCATGTGATCTTTTTATATTTCTTTAGAGTAGATATCGTAAGTGCTTTCATGTAATCTTTTTATATTTCTTTAGAGTAGACATCATAACAGAAGGGACTAATTCTCTCCTTTTTTTTTTTTTTTTTTCTAGTAGTTTGAAACTAGAATTTTAGTAAACAAGTTAGTGGGATAGATATAAAATTTAGTTAAAGAGTGAGTGTCTAAAAATTTTAGAAACAAAGTTTAAATAATCCTAAAAGTAAATTACACGACACCCCATGTATTTTCCTATAATTACAAAGACACCTCCTTGACCAAAACAAATAACGTCAACACCCCCTAACTTTTAAAAAAATTATGGAGGCACCCCTTCTGTTAGTTGACCATTAAATTGACCATAAATTTGACCATTAAATATTCATTAAATACCAAAAATATCCTTTCTTACCTCATAAAATATCTTGAGCTATACTAGAATTATGAAACCAATTTTTACCTTATTTTGGCACCAGAATTAATTGACTTTTACACATTTATAACCACATATGATTTACATGTTTTTAAATTATCATAATTTACATTCTAATGAATCGAAAAAGGTTTTTTTTTTTTTTTTTTTCTTTTTTCCTTTGTTTTTTTCCTTCAAAGTCCGTTTTTTATATAAAGATTCCTTTGTTTTTTCTAACTTCAAAAACACATTTGTGAGGTAATTAAAAATATATATACATTTGTGTTCTTATCCATACAAAAAAAAAAAAAAAAAAGGGATAATATGCACTTATACAGTTGGAAATTATATAGAGATATGGTAAGAGACTTGAATAATTGAGCGTTGTTGTATTCTTTTGCTTTTTATAAATAATAAAAATTATTGTTTTAAAATGAAGTATCTATCGTTTTTATATTTTTCATTCTAATAATAAAATAGAACGACATTTTTTCCACTCAATACTCCATTTTAACTTCAAAAAAGTTAGTAAATTGAATTTAAAGTAACAAGTAACTCTCCGGTTTATAACTAACGCCACAATAACTCAATTTTACAAGATTTACATACCTTTTTTTTTTTTTTTTCCTTCACAACTTCCTAAATTTCTCTTTCAAAATATAAAATAACAAAATAAAAGATCTGAAAGAGAAAGACCTATTTTCAAAAAAAAAAAAAAAAAAAAAAAAAAAAAACCATCTGCCAAAATAAAAAAGTCTGAAAGGAAAATTTTCTTGTTTGAAGTGAGAAGTCATTTCATTTTAAGAATGAGATAGCGTTTAGATAAGTAAAAAATTTCTTTTTGAAAACAAAAAATTGTTTAAAATAAGAAGAAATTGTATTGGAAATATTACATTGTGAAAATATTTCAAAAAGATTCCTTTTCTTTTTCTAAAATGATACTGTAAAAAACAAATTTGAAAATAAGAGTTTTTTTCTTTTTCAAAACGAGAGAATGATGGAAAATGATGGAACAAATACACTTTTGTAAAAATTTTTCAATTTTCAAAATTGGACATGTCATCCAAACAAAGGGTTAATCTCACCAAAAAAAAAAAAAAAAAAAAGCACCAAATCAATGACCAAAAAATCTATCAACGGCAATGGGTAAGGGACGATGGTGACTGAATGGTAAGGGGGCGGGCTGATAGAGGTTGGATCATTCCAGAAAGGGGCGACATCGGTTGGTTCACACTGGGAGGCCACATTGGTAGCTAGTTTGCTTGGGGAAGAGCCGGTGGAGATAGGTTTACACAACGGAGGGATGGGTGCATAGCAGGCTCGCTGAGGAGATCCGGCAATGGGGGTTTGTGGGCGACAAAAATTGGGTTGTAACAGGCCGTGGGCGACAAGATCACGGTGATGGACATCGTCATGGAAGAGCAACAGGATTGGGCGTTTCAAGCTAGAGATCGAGTAAAGGTGGCTCCAATGACCTTAGCAGCACCACGACGACACAGCGAATCCCAGATCCGTCGAGGAGAGGCATGGTTGGGGGTGCGGTGTGGTTGTTCTTGATATGCTGCTGGATTTTTTTTTTTTTTTTTTTTTTGGTCCTTGAAAGAATTGAGAAGTTAGTGACAAGAATTTGTTGGGTATTTTAGTCATTTCAAACTTAGATTTAACAAAGTTAAGAATAAGGGTTGTTAATGTTATTAGTTTTGGTTAACGGGGTGTCCCTGTAATTTTTTAAAAACACAGGGAGTGTCAGTATAATTTATTCTAATCCTAAAATTCATAGGACATAGATGAAAATAATTCATTAATAAATCGAAAGGAAAAAAAAAAAAGGAAGGGAAGTCTGATGATGTTCGTACTTTTCCCCTGATAAATGATAGTGAAAGAGGCAAATTAGAATTCCATATTAAATTTCGATATTTATCAAATGTTTAATGCTTGGGGAGTATAGAAGGTATAGTTTAGTGGTACTATCATATCTAAATCCACTAAAAAGTAGAGAGTTCGAATCTACAAATTAGGAAGAAAAAAAATTTTGTGAAAAAGGAATATATATTCATAAGTACATATATAGTGCACGTCTTTACTAAAAAAATTAACTGACTATTCCTTTAAGATTTAACAAACTACACGCATGATTAATAAAAAAACACACGCACGTTTATGAAAATACTGCAAAACAATTTGATACTGCAAGTCTTTAAGAAATATGTATATAGATATCGGGAACAAAATATTTATAGAAATATTGCATAGCGATTTGATAATATAAGCAAACTGAGAAATATTGACAGATGGTTTTAACCAAAAAAGAAAAAAAGAAAGGCACATAGACCGCGTGTGTGTAACGATGAATAAAGAGGAAGGAAAATAATTTACTTAATTATCAAATGGTAAAGAGAAGTGAGTAGTAAAGATGAATTATAAGCAAATGGGACGAAATATGACGGCGAGAGAAGAAAGATAGAGTGGGGGAAAAAACAGAATTAACCAAATAAGTAACTTTAGCATTTGTTACTTATATACATGCATATACATATATATATATATATGCATTATATATATATAAATATAACCCTTTAGCATTTATCTTTTCAGAAGAGAAAGTTGCTCTGGATGTTGTTAAAATTTATAGTTTTAACAAATAAATTTTTATATATATATATATATATATTTTTTTTTTTTTTTATAGCACGCATTCTTTGAAAACAGAAGAACATGGCATTTCTGAAGTCAAAAACATGAGTCACAAAAGATTCTATTTACTTAGTAGAAGTAAAACTTAACCTCAGGTAAATCATAGAACATAACGTTCCGAAGTCAGAAACACGAGTCCATAGATGCTTCCATTCACTTGGTTTTAGTAAACTTCGCCTAATGTAAAACGTAGAACATGGCGTTCCGAAGTCAGAAACATCAACAAACAGCTGCCTTTTCTTTACCTACCATACAAGTAAACAATTCGGCGGGAACTCATCAGGGAAAGAACGGCTCTCAGTACCTGGATTGTACTTGGCAGGCCTAAACAACAACAACTCAAATTTGTCATGCATGCTATGGCAAACTTTTGCCTCATACAAGCTTCCATCACTCGCCTCCAGTGTCAAGAAATAAGTCTGTCCGGTCACACGTTGCCAATTCGATCTCACCAGCCGCACAATGATGAGATCCTTCCCCTGAGACAATCAAAATGATGCATCAAACACAGACATTACTAAACAATCGTTGAGAAGCCGATTATACTTTTTTTTTTTTTTTTTTTTTGCTAGTGATCAACCCAAAAAATAAAAATAAAAGATAAAGGATCAAAACCTCTTTTTTGTTGTACTCTTCCACTGCAAAATATGTCGCAAGTATTTCTTCATCCATGTCGCCCTCGGTGCTTGGATGAATCTGACCAGACTTTAGACAGACGCCCAAGTCCAAGTTCTCCTCAACATAAAAACCCTGATCATAGAAAGGAGGGGGAAAAAGGGTTAGAAAACTGCAATTAGCAGATTGAACTGTAAATTATATTCCGAAAAATGAATGAGGAAACATATTTAATACCTCTGACTCGTAGATTTGCCAAGCATATTTCAACAGGTTAGCACGGTTTGGCTTTCGACGATGAGTTGGCACTTCATGCTTTTCAAATAATTGGGCAAGATCAATGGAATCTCCATCTTTCTCTTTTGGAGTGTTCGTTGCGTCGGCCATGGCTTAATTTGCTGCTTCAGAACAAGGAATATCATGAAAAACATTAATAACAATAATAATAATAAACATGAATAACATATATGTACTATGCATACGGGCTGAAAAAAATATACCTTGCATATGAGAATATTTCATTCCAACTCAGAAAAGAGAAAGAAAAAAAAAAAAACCATGAATACTACAAAGGGCACTGTCTGCATATATTATGAAAAGACGTGAAATCCAGAACAGAACGATTGGGATTAGGTTCTTGAATTTCAAGAACGAAATCCCTCAATTTAGTTGAAAATCAGGGTTAAAAAAAATCCTAATTTCTCGAAGACCTAGAACGAATCCCCCCAAATCCAATTTAATAAAAACTAAAGGAAGAAATTTATAAGGTGATCGGGTCAACAAACACAATTCCACGAATCGAATCGAATAGAAAACCAAAAGGAAAACGCGCAAGACTCCATTATTAACGTATTATAATCACCCAAGAAACCCGAATGATCATATATATATATATATGTCAACATAACAAGAACAAAACAATCCAGAAACCCTAGATTGATCCAAAAAAATAAATAAAATAAAATAAAATTCCAAAACCATAAAACTGACCTGTCGAGTTGCGAGAGACAGAGAAGAGAAACTCAGTAATCGGATCCTTTTCGTCTTCGCTGCGTTTTTGCTTTGCTTCCTTTCGTGTTTGTTATTCGAGAAAAAATAGAGCCCCGTAATCAATTTATATAAACTGGGTTGTGAATCGTAATCTGATTTTGAGTTGATAATTTGATTGGTGTTCCGCCGACTTTTTTTGGCAGGCAAAAAGTCTAGTTTCTTGCCCTAATATAACTACACGTACAAAAACTTAAAAAAATATTCTAAATTATCGCGCTTCAATATTAATAAAAATATATTAATGAGACAAAAATTTAAATTTAAAAAAAAAAAAAAAAAAAAAAGAACGCGTAACTGTAATACCTTATTTTATATCCCTCGGAAAAAAAAAATTCAGATGGTTTTTTTTTTTTTTTTTTTTTTGAGGTAATTCAGACGGTGTTGAAGCTTCGAAAGATGCTTTCATGTGTTATGGTCTATTTTACATCTTTTAATTTTACTTAATGCTTAGGTTATTTTTTAAGACGCTTCATTAATCATACATGTTTATTGTTTACAAATTGTGATGTTACTTAGCATATGCCATCATATAAATATTCACATCTAATCCCAATGGAGCCGCTGTATACACAAATTTGAGATCTTAACCAAGACTTTGGGGCATTTAATTAAAAAAAAAAATGTTTTCTTAGGTCACCAATTCCCCCTATAATTTGTGCATTGGTAACTTGGTCCTTTTACCCTCCTATTAAGTTACAAAAATTTGGCATTTGGCAATGCCATTCCACTTGAAGACGTCATTAAAAAGTCGATAAAGTTGTAAATATGCCCCTCATGTGAGGATTTTAAAAGGGAAACACCTGCAAATTTAAACAAAAAGTACTCTTTTTTTTTTTTTTTTTTTGGAAATGAAGCTTAATTTTCCTTTATGGCTGAATAAATGGACATGGAATTTGAGCACAGCGGCCTTCCTATCGGCACAGAGAGAGTTTGACGGAGAAGAGGAGGTCGGCGAATGCAGTGTCGAGCTGCCAAGATTCATCATCTGCCTTAGCTAATGTCTATTAGTTTTACAGTCCATAGTTTCCAACCAAAAGACCTTCATATTATTTTTACGAGTCTTTTATACAAATGACCAAACGAAAAATCTCATTTGCATAATAACTTTTCAAAAATTTTCATTTTTGTCAAATGACTTCGGCACGCCTTGAA
>JAINRI010000297.1:0-20131 GCA_025413485.1 Ficus microcarpa | reverse complement strand
CTTAGCTAAACATACATACATACTACATGGCCATACATAATGCATACATACTTAACACATACATAACATACATAACACATAACATACATAATATACTTACACATAACATACATAGCATAACATAACATAGACATAGCACATAACATACTTAACATGCATACATACGTGAACATACCCTACATGCATATATAACATGACATCCTAACATGCGTTCATGCCGTAGGCGGAGTTCTACTTACCTTTCCGTCATACGTGCTTAACTGGTTGTCCCGTCCTAATGCTGTTCCACTACTGGTACAGCTGCAGGTTCTGCCTGCTTGAAGGACAGACTGTACTTAGACTCGTGAAAATGCCTGGTAAACAAACCAAAGTGTCTACATGATTTTTGGTTGTATGTCCCTTGAGTGCATAGCGTCTAATTTGGTTACACTCGGTAACCTGGCATGCCAAGCCAACTAAACCTCTAAGGGTTGCTTAACTTAGTCCGAAACTATCGGGTCATATCTAATAACCCTTTAGTTGAGCTATCGGTATCCGTTAGGGTCACGTTGGGTAACCCGTGAGGATATTCTAACTCTACACCAAAAGTCAACCAAAAGTCAACCATGGTCAACTTTGGTCAACTGTGGTCAACCTCCTCGGGTCAACCTCTCGGGTCTCGGGCTTGACCCTGCAACTCGGGTCTAACACCCGGTTACCACTCGTAAGCTAACGTATACTTAAAAACTTACTTGAAAAACTCCTATTTTCCATACTTAGAAATTATTTAGGGAAAAATCCCATTTTTTTTTCACTTTTGTTATAAAAATTCATAACTTAAGTCATAAAATCCGAATTCTTGAATTTATGCTTTGTAAAATCAATTTAGGTCGAAAACCGTCTTTGGAACGATTTTCGTGGCCAAAATAGTCATTTAAGGTTGTAAAACCAATTTTCTAAAACACTTATAAAAACTGGTGGTTCAGGGATTTCGGATTCCCTGAGCACCTTGATAAAACAATTTTTATCTTAAAATCGGTACGTTATCTTAAAAATTTTTCTTCACGAAAGTTCTAGCTCTCGAAAAATGCTAAAAACTTTCGTGTTTTACAAAACTCCTAATTCGGGCTAGATCAGTACCAGTTTCGAGTTGAAACCGGCTGATCCTGGAGCTAACGGGTCTGGGGGACGTGAATACTTAGCCACGGGTTTTGCTAATTTTGAAGGCATTTGGAGCCTTATTTTGGAAAACGACCCGCGCTGTCCCCTTGGAAAAGTTGTTTTGGACAACTTTCATGTTTTACGTTTTCCCAAATTCGGCCTCTAAGGGCCTGTTATTTTCTGTTTACGAAAACTGGGCAGATAGGTCCGAACCTACAGCCAGTTTCGTGTTACATTACTTTTACGTCTCAACCGATCACTCGGGAGCCTAAAATATCAACATGCAACGTTATCTAACGACCCACATGCTTTGGACATGTTTTCCCCCGCTTGGTCATGCAAACCAAACCAAGGCTACAACCTAGGTTTGCATGCTCTAGGGTTTGGTTCACCAAGAAATTGCATCACATGACCAAACCGAATTAAAATCTAACGCCCTATCATCTTAGCCATACTCGGCAGCAACATAAACAGGGACATAACTAACCGTGAATCATGCAAACCAAGCAAACAAAGCAAGCACAACATAGCACACAAGTCAGAAAAATCATGCAAGCTAATCCTAGCAACCATACACCCTTATCAAGCCTTACACCCTAGCACATACATAACCAAAAATTCTGAACTTAACTTATACAATCCATAGCTTAAATACATCATAAATCCACCAAATTAATGATCAAACAAGGCTTAGGGTTAGGGTTCCTCACCTAACAAATTTTGGCAAATTGGTTCCACCCATGGCCGAACCCTTGTTCCCTTTGGCTGCCCCCTTGGCTGTCCACCATTGCAGCCGAACTCTTCCTCCACCACTTGGCTCCAAATTTCCCAGCCATGAACACACAATCATACACATAATTAAACATCAATTTCCATTCAATTTTGGATGGAAAAAGCTTAGGGTTTGAGAGTCTTACCATGACTTACCCATGGATTCTTGGAGCCGAAATCTAATCCTCCTTGTGGCTGATTTCTTGCTCGGTTTGGACACCAAGTGCACCCAAAATTTCACCAACTAGGGTGATCCACTGCTGCTTAGCCGACCTTCATGCAGCCCCAAACCCATAAATTTTCTTCTCCCTTTTGCTGCACCAAAGCAGCCGAAACACACCACCCATCAAGCATCAAAACACCTTGGCTCCATGGGTTGGTTCTTCCTTCTCCATGCTCGGCTTCCTCCATAGTTTGGCCTGAAATTTTCCTCTCTTTCTCTCTTCTCCCCACGGCTGCTTGGTCAGTTTTTCTGGAGAAAATTCCAGCTTTGCTCCTCCTTGCTCCATGCTCAAGCCGAACACACACACACATGGAGGATCACAAAATTTTTCCAACTTTTGGCTTCCCTTTTTCTTCCTCTCCCTCTCTCGGATTTCTGGACTAATTTGGCCAGCATATGGCTGCCTTTCTTCATTTTTTTCTGCAGTGGAATGGTCTATTTATAGACCTTTTTATCAACTTTTGAAAATTCTATTTTGGCCCCCTAACTTTTCCATTTCTTGGCCTTGTTCCCCAAGCTTGGCCGGCTGGTCCTAGCTGATTTCCAGCTCATTTACAGCTGGAAAAGGTGATGTCATGGCTGAGCTCATCGCTTATATCACAACTTTTCAAAAATTACATTTTGCCCCCCGAAAATGGAAATTCTTGCAAAAATACCCTCTAGGTGTCCGATTGTTCCAAAATCAACACACCCATCCTATTTGATGATATTAACATCTTGGTGACTTCATACGTCCATTTCATCAATTTTCCAAAATTTACACTTTTGCCCCAAAAGTGAAAATTTTTGCATTTGGCCCTAAACTTCAAAATGGCCATAATGCTTGCTTTTCAATCCAATATCATTCTTTTTATGATTTTATGTGATTTTCTTCCATTAAAATCACATATTTCAAAATTTACATTTTTGCCCCGAATGACAAAATCTTTGCATTTCGCCCCCGAAAATGACTATTTCTTAATTTCTTTTGCAAAGCAAATTATTTCCTTATTGTGACCTCATCTAGCGACGTCACTCGGCGTACTTCACATATTTTTCAAAATTTACATTTTTGCCCCCAAAAATGAAAATTTGACGTTCTTGCCCTTTGACCTGGATTGGTCTCCTTGGGTGATATCTTGACTGAATATATCAGTCTGGCCTTAAATACTGCTAGGGATGCTTGATTTAACGGGTGTTTTCTTATTTTCTGCTGTCTAATTGGGCTATCTCGCCATACTGACATATTTGCAGTATTTTCTCATACCGCAGCATTTTTCAATATCGAGTCAACTGTTGACCACTTTTGGTCAAACTTTGACTTTTTCGGTCAAAGTTGACTTTTTCGGTCAAACTTTGACTTTTTCGGCAAAACGTCCCTTATCGCCCCTTTCGACCAGAAAAGGCGTTTTCTAACCTTAAAAATCTGTTTTGAGTCTTATTGAGCCATAAGACTCCGTAAAACATATGAAAACACTTAACTGAGTTTTTCCGAAACACATCAATATATGCTCATTATTCCTTTAAAGAAGGAAATGGCCATCATGAAAATCTGGTTATCACATATTCGGTCCATCCGGGAGCAACTAAGATGTACCAAGACCTCCGAGAGAACTACTGGTGGCCAAATATGAAGAACAAAGTAGCGGAATTTGTGTCAAAATGCCTAACTTGTCAGAAAGTTAAGGCCGAACACCGACATCTCGGAGGAGATCTGCAGAAGATCGAGCTCCCAGAATGGAAATGGGAGCAAACCACTATGGATTTCGTAGTAGGACTACCCAGGAGTCAAATGGGAATGACGCGATTTGGGTCATTGTGGACAGATTGACCAAATCGGCCCATTTTATTGCGATAAAAGCCACATTTTCAGTAGAAAAGTTAGCCGACATCTACGTGGCCCAGATCGTCAGACTGCATGGAGTGCCGAAATCGATCATCTCAGATCGCGATGGATGCATCACGTCTCGATTCTGGATGAGTGTTCATACTGCTATGGGTCGAAGCTGAAGTTCGGTACAGCATTTCACCCCAAACCGATGGCCAATCGGAGAAAACCATCTAGACATTGGAAGACATGCTCAGATCATGTATCCTAGATTTCGGAGGAAATTGGGATCAGAAACTGCCATTGATCGAATTTTTGTACAATAACAGTTATCATGCTTCGATTGGAATGGCTCCATTTGAAGCATTGTATGGAAGAAAATGTCGATCACCGATTCATTGGCAAGAAGTTGGACAGAAGTAACTTCACACCACCGATTTCATCAAAAAGACCTCCGAAGATATCAAGAAGATAAAGCAGAGGCTCGACATAGCTTTTAGTTGCCAGAAAAGTTATGCCGATAAGCGAAGAAGACCACTGGAATTCCAAGTCGGCGATGCGGTGTTCATTAAGATTGCTCCGATGAAAGGAGTAATGCGTTTTGGAAAGAAAGGGAAGCTCAGTCCAAGGTATACCGGACCGTTCGAGATTCTTGAAAGGGTCGGCAAGGTAGCCTATAAGCTTGCCCTACCGCCAGAGTTAGTGTCGATGCACAACGTCTTCCACGTATCAATGCTGAAGAAGTATGTGTCAGATCCTTCCCATATCCTTAGCCAAGAGCCGGTTGAAGTCCAAACAGATTTGACGTATGAGGAGAAGTCCGTTCGTATACTGGATAGGGAAGAGAAGGTTTTGAGAAATAAAACCATTCCCCTAGTTAAAGTTCTTTGGCGAAATCACAAGGTTGAAGAAGTAACCTGGGAATTAGAAGAAGAGATGAGGAAGAACTACCCCGAATTGTTCTAATTTTCGATGACGAAAATTATTAAGGGGGGTAGATTGTAATATTTGAATTTTTCCATGTATATTTTTTTCCTTTTAAGGAATTATTTTCACTTTATGAAAATTTTCGTGAAAAAACTCGGTTTAGGGCTTTTGAAAAGATTTGTGAGTTTAATGGGTCAAGAAGACTCAAAATGGATTTTTAAGCTCGGTGTAACGCCCCACCTAGCGTAGGCCGTTACCCGTGCTTGTAACATACATTCATACATATTACTTACTTAATTACTTAGCTTGGAAAACACAGCGGATTTTTTTTTTTTTATAGTACACAAAACTATGTACATATACTTAAAACATTGTTTCTCTACATAAACATATTAAATATTACTTATAAATATTTCTTGTCTTTTATAAGTGTATACCACACCAAAATGCGTAGCGGCTCCATATACCACGATTTTACATTGCTTGACCCGCTACTCCCACCGCATCATTATCAGCTGACAGGCGACTTACCTACAGCACAAACTCAAAACCGTGAGCTTAAAGCCCAATAAGTAAACTCCTAGGCCGTAAAACAAATAACAACAATATAACATCTAACACACAATAACGTAACATAACATAACATATACATCGCATACTACATATAGCATACATGACATACTTAGCATACATAGCATACTTAGCATACATAACATACTTAGCATACATAACATACTTAGCATACATGTAACACTTAGCATGCATAGGTTATCTTATGCTCCATTATCTTTCATTATATCTTATGGGTCCTTAGTCTACGTGTTCGTATCCGGCGCGCGACTATGAATTGTCTGGGGCGGCCAAACCAATTCCAGTTCAATTCACAGTCCGACTCGACCTGATGCGGGTGGAACGACACGGCTCTTATTTTCTTACTTAACCTTGTTTATGTGTGAACATACACTTCTGATGTCATCTTTCTACTTAGCTTCTTGCTTATCTTGTCTTAGCATACCTACATACTTAGCATTTTCATGTTGCATTCATAATACAGAGCACATCATCGAGTCTAATAGTTTAATCCTATTAGCTTGTGCTGTAGACGGTATTGTACTTACCGTCTATACTTTAGTTGTTACGCAGATCCTCGTCCGAGCTCCACTGCAGGACTCCTCCTGCTTGATCAAAGGACGTACGTCAGTTTTCAAGTCCATCTCCATTGTATGTTGGTTCTAACCAACATTTATGCGGGTTTTCGGCTATATGTCCCCCCTAACGTAGAGTCTCTTGTAACCCATAGGGTTATGTTGGAAAAATCGTGTCGTATACTTGGCCCATTTAGAAAGCATTGGGTTAGGTCGAACACCTACCCTTGGGCTTGTATTTAAACTTGTTATCTTGTTGGTCAACCAAAGTCAACCATTTTGTGAGCTAAAGTCAACCCTGTTCGGGTCAACTCTGGGCCTTGGGGCGAAGCCCGGTAACTCGGGTGCTGAATCCCGGCTACCTTACGTTCTATGTTTTTCTTTCAAAACTTAGCTTAAAAATCCCTTATCCTTGAAAACTTTACTTAAAATCTCTTTCATAGCACTTAGCTTAAAACTTGATAACTTTCTTTGTAAAAATTTCGTGAATCTTGGCCTATATTTTCATAAAATGGTCGAGGGTCGGAAACTGCTTTTGGAACAGTTTCCGTGCTTGAAATAACGTGTTATGTCCGAAAATAAATTTTCCTAAGTTGGTTCTACAAAATTCGTGTACAGGATTATGTTGAACCCTGCACCATTTTTAGATTTTAGGTTATAGTTAAAAATCCATTTTAAGTTTGAAAATGCTTTCTTCACGAAAGTTCTAGCCCTCGAAGAGTTCTAAAACTTTCGTGTTTTACACTTTTTCTGATTCCTTACCATTTGATGTCAGTTTCAAATCAAAACCGAACTTAACATAAAAACTGGGTCTTCTGACCCACCTACGGTTTTTCTTGCAAAAGTAGGCCTTTGGAGTCTTATTTTGGCAAAGTGCTTGCGTAGTCCCCTAGGAAACAGCCTAGTCTACAACTTTCGTGTTTTACGTTTTGGCCAATTCGGCCTCCATCAGCCAACTGGGACGTTTTACCGAGGCTGTCTCCTGGGAACCCGAGAGACAGTTTCGGTTTTTAAGTTGATTGTTACGGCCTAAGACGTTGGTTCTAGCTCGACCGCCCACTGCGGGAGTTAGGTTCATGGCATGCAGCGCATCTAACGTTCCCTTACGGCCAACTAAGCCAACCCACGAGCTCGTGCAACCCGTCAAACCGAGACTAGATTGCTTAGGGTTGCACGGTCTACTAGCATGCATTCAACAAACTCTTCTAGCAACCTAGCATCATAAAAACCGAGCCATTCATGCACCAAAAATTCTGACCTATTGGGGACAATAAGCCTACTTCACCCTAGCATACATTCTAACAATTTCTAAGCACAAAACCGAGCTCAAAAATCCATGCACACACTACACAAGCCACTCGGCCTCACACATGCACACACACGACACACACACACAAGCACATAGGGCAGCAAATTGAACAAAGCATGGGCTTATACCCTTACAACTTTTTGACACGAAAAATACACATAAATTTAAAGCTTTAAAATCAAATTAAAACTTGAGAAAACGTTTTAGGAATTTACCTCAAGTGGGTGGATTTTCGGCCCTTAGGGTTTGACTAGCCGAAATGGTCCCTATGATCCCCTTTGGTCCCCTAGTCTCGGCTGCTGTTCCTAAGTGCTCCGAAGACCAAAAATTTGGCTCCTTGAGCCTTCCCTTGGCTTGTTCGGCCACTAAGGGTCCTTGGCCCCAAAACTGAAAAATTTTTTCTCCTCCCTAACTCACACCCGAGGCTTGGCTAGAGGCACCAACAAGCCTCCAAAGCTCGCCCAAGCTCACTCCTATGGCTCGGCTAACCCACCCGAACCTTAGCCCCAAATTTTTCCTTGAAAATTTTGGTCCCTCACTCGGCTTTCCCTGCACCAAAACCCACGGCCAAGAGCTGATTTGGCTGGCCAGAATTTTTCTTTTCCTCTCCCTCGGTCTCCCTAGTCTACCCGAAGCTTGGTTGGAAGATTTGGGCTCACAAAATTTTCTGAACTTTCCCTTCTCTCTCTCTCGGATTTTGAGTGGAAAATTTGCAAGAGTTTCACTAGCTTTTTGAATAAAAGTGAATAGAGAGGATGGCTATTTATAGGCACTTGAACAAGCTTTTGAAAATATGATTTTGACCCCTAAATTTTGGAAACTTTAGCCTTGTTTCCTAAGGGATAGTCAACCAACATGGGAGGGTGGAGAACACCAAGGCATGAGTTGGCAAGGGACAAGTGTCATCTCTTGATAGGGTCACCACACCAAAGAGGATAAGAACAAAGGTTGTTCTAGACTTTTCTTGAACAAAACTTGATTTTTGACTGAAAATCGTGAAACGTCGAGTTCAAAAATTTAAATTCCAATACTGTAAATATTATTTTACAGTTTTTGGATTTTTAACGTGCCGTCGGAAAATCGGGTCGAAAAATCTTTTTCTTGTTTTCTCAAACCCTTTCTGCCCTATGAACTCAATAAAATCGCCGGATTTTTAAATAGGATTTCCGGAGTCTTATTTTCATTATCTGTTAATAAAAATGAGTTTCTGCGATATTTTTCGTGAAAAACTGATCTTAAAATTCATGATTCTCAATTTCGACCATTTTGGTCAAACGTTGACTTTTCGGGTCAACGGTTGACTTTTCGGTCAAAATTTTAACTTTTCATAAATGATCAGTTTTCACTCCTTATCGTCCGAAATATCAGTTTTGAGTCGTTTTAAGCTATAAAAACCCATAATACACACATGAAAGTTCTGAACTGAACTTTTTCATAAAATTGCATAAACTACACATGTTTAATTCTTTACAAGAATTGATAGCATGAAAAACCAGATATCACACTCGGAAACGGACTTTTCAAGTCGAAAGGATCGAAACGGTGTAAAATTTTATGAAAGTCAACTTTGACCAAAAAAGTCAAAGTTTGACAGGCCAAAAAGTCAAAGAGTTGACTTTCTGAGATTTTTCAAGTACGGAGCGGGATGAGTTCCGAGATGATGTTTTATGAACTAGTTAGCAAGAATAAGCATTAAAATGCCCCTAGAAAATCAAGCACACCGAGTTAGAGTTTAAGGGCAAAAAAAAAAAAAAAGGGTTCGGAAAAATTTGAGAGAAATATTTTTTCGATCCAAAATTCACACAGATAAATTTTGTACTTCGGTATGAGATAAAAATATTGTGTTTTTAGGAATCACAATATTAGAATTATCTGTGTAGTACAAGAAGAAGAAAAATGAGCTGTGGAGAAGCAAATTGGCCAAACAAAGCCTAACTTGATAAGGACCAATGCCCATACTTGTGACCTCATCTTCCACTAAGCAAAATTTGACCATGTCGTACCTCTCCCCCCCCCCCCCCCCCCACTTATTCGGCTGCACAAGAGAAAGAAAAAAATAATAATAAAACAAGGAGTAAAACAAGGAAAAAGAGCCTTAAAACAAGGCAAGCAACCAGTCACTTCTAACCCATCTTGTCTACAAGAAAACTCTCCCATTCCCTATGCATTTAATGCAAGATTTTCAGCCAGCCTCTCACCCCCTCATTGGGCTGCAGCAGCAAGAAAAGAAAGAAAAGAAAAGCATGGGATAAAAGCCTTAAAACAAGGCAAGAAACCAACCACTTGTCCAATAAAAAAAAAATCCCTTCCATTCTCTCTATTCTTTTAGTGAAAAAGTGAACCAAACCTTGCCCATTTCCTCTAGAGTTCGGCAGCCAAGTGAGAAGAGAGAGAGGAGAGGAAAAATCAAAAACTTTTGAGAGCTTTTGGTTCTTGGATGTTCAGTTTTACAAGGGGAAAAATTAGAGCAAAGTTTGGAAAAATTTTTGTGAGATTTTCCAAGGTGTGGCCGACCAAGAAGGAGGAGAAGAAGGTGAGTTGATCTTGAAAATTTTTTGGGGTTCTCTTCTTAAAGTGCTCGGCTTGGAAGTGGAAGAAAGTGCCAACAAATTTTCTTGGATCCCCATTTTTTTTTAAGGCTGGCCGTGGGTTTGGTGAGCTAGGAGGAGGAAGAGAAATTTTGCAACCAAACTAGCTTTGGTTCTAGGTAATTTCTCAAACCCTAAACCTCTAATTTTAAGCTTAATTTCAAGTTTAATTTGAGGTTCGATTAGGTTGTAAGGACGTAAGTCCAATTTTCTTTCTATGCCCTAAATTTCGGTGTATGCTTGATTTGCTAGAACTAGGGTGTTTGGCTTTAAAATCTTGCTTGATTTGTGTTGATTTTTATATGAATTTCATGCTAGAAAAACTTAGGTTGTGTGTCCCCATTTTGTGGCCGAAATCTGCCTTAGGCAGCCAAGAAAAATGTATGCTAGTTTAGGGCTTAAATGGTGATGCTTGTATGGATGTATGCAATGCTAGAACCAAAGCAACCTTAGGGTTTTGTCTTTAATTTTTGGGTTGCAAGGACTGTAAGGAACGGATTTTGGGCTTAGTGGGATGTTAGAAAATGTTATGTGTTTGAATCGTAGGCTCCCGAAGTGGTCGGTCGAGTTAGATTCGCGAAATAGGACGCAAACTGAAAGTAAACCCGAAACTGCCCAGATTCGGATTAGGATCTGACCAGTTTTGGAAAAATAGAATTTTAAGGCCTCTAGAGGCCGAATGGGTTAAAACTTGAAACACGAAAGTTTCTCAGAACAACTTTTTCTAGAGGACAGCAAAAACGGAATATCAAAATAAGGCTCCAACGGCCTTCGTTTTTAGCGAAAACCATGGCTGATCCCTGGGCCCAGATTCACCCAGATTTTTCAGGATCAGCCGTTTTCAAATGAAAACTGGTATCAATACAGGTGGAATTAGATTTTTTGCAAAACACGAAAGTTTTAGAATTTTTTAAGAGCTACAAATTTCATGAAGAAAAGTTTTTCAGATTCTCGATGGATTTTTAAACTGGGCACATTTTTCGAGGAGTACGCAAAGAATCCGAAAATTCCTTCACCAAAGTTTTACAAAATGTTTTCAAAAAAATTGTAAAGTGTTCTAAACCATTATTTTAACTGCGAAAACTGTTCCAAAGGCAGTATTCGACCCTAAATGACATTTACAAAGAATTATTTCAAAGATCGGAAGTTTATAAAGGGTTTTAAGGATTTTTAAGAAAAATGTGGTAAAAGTGCAAAAGGAAGAAAAATGTGATTTTAAGTTAAGAAAAGGAGGTTAAGTTAAGAAAATAGATTTTCATGATAAAAAATGGTAATCAAGCCAATTACGGGCCGTAGCCGGGAATAGGACCCGAGTTATTGGGCTTAGGCCCAAAGGGCCCAGAATTGACAAGGGTTGACCAGTAGTTGACCAATTGTCAACTTTGGTTGACCCAACAATCAGTAAGGGTAACCTTAAGGGTTATCCAACGTAATCCTAAGGACTACCATAAGTTTAATGGGCCAAGTAAAATTGGTCAATTGACAAGGGTTGACCAGTAGTTGACCAATTGTCAACTTTGGTTAACCCAACAATCAGTAAGGGTAACCTTAAGGGTTATCCAACGTAACCCTAAGGACTACCATAAGTTTAATGGGCCAAGTAAAATGGGTCAAGGCCATTGACCCAATATGCTATGATAGAATGGTAAAGCCCAAGGTATTAAAGAGAAATCCAATAGAAGATCAAGGAGATGATTAATAGGTTATCCAACGTAGCCTCTTAAGGGATTAATCAAGTTCAAATTAATCCCCAGCAGTAAAATGCCAATTTTGGACAAGTCAGTTATCTGACGGGGACATACAACTAGGTTATAGTAGGTATGTTGGTTAGGGTGCCAACATTCTACAATCAGAAACAGAACCTCACCAATGTCCTTTCTCAAGCAGGAGAGGACTTGTAGCTGTACGCCAAGGCAGGATAGCGAGAGTGAGCTTTTAGCAGGAAAAGAGATAAGTATAACTCCGCCTACAGCATAGGCTCTAGTTGATGCTTACTAAAGTGAAATTAGATGAATGCTAAGGGTGTATGAAATTGTATGCTATGCGATGATGTGCTATGCGATGATGTGTTATAAGTTAATTGCCATGCTATAAGTATTAGTATACCATGCTATTTGATGATGTATAGAAAATATGATTAAGCATGATTTAGATGTTCAGCATGAGTTAGGATTATGCGACATCACGAATGCATGCTCACTAATTCCTACAAGATAAATGAACTCAAGATTGAGTTAAGAAAAGATAAGAAGGCAAGCGAGCTTACCGATGTAGTAGCACCTGTCCGAGGTCGGGTAGAACTATGGTTTGAGTTGGACATGGTTGGCCGCCCCAACCACTCCATAGTTGCGCGCCGGGTACGAACACCAAAGGTAAGGGCCCTAAAGAAAGATAAGCAAAAAAAGTAAATATGAGCATAACTGGACCATGCATGTATAGGCATTGTTAGGTTGTGCAATTGTGAATGAAGTTATGGATGTTTATGTGTTGTATGTATGCTAAGATAGAAGTGTATGGGTATGGATATATGTAAGATAGCGGACGAGACAGTTGTACTTGCTGAGCGAAAGCTTACTATCTTATGTCTATGCTGTAGGTAAGCAGCCTGTCAGCAATGCATGATGTAAGGTGGCGAGGCATGACGAGGCAAGCTGTGAAATCGTGGGATATCAACGCTGCTACGCGTTTTGAAAACCTCAGTACTTTTATTTTGTAAATATGTTTATTTCAAGACTTCAGTTAAGAAACACGTTTTCGTTATGTATAAAAAAAAAATTTCCGCTGTGTTTTTAGCCCTTTTAGTAAGTATGTAAGTAGCAGTGTAACGGCCTGTGCAAGGCGGGTCGTTACATGAAGTATGTTCAATATATGCTATGAAGTATGTATGATGTGTGTTATGAAGTATGCTATGATGTAGGGTATGTTAAGTTATAATGTGGTTATGTTACGATGTATGATATGTCAAGTTCATGATGCATGCTATGTTAAGATTATGTTATGGCTAAGACATAAGTTATGTACGTGTGACATCATGAGCCATGTTCACAAATTCTTATGACAAGAATAAGATCAAAGTATGACATGATAAGTAAGCATGATGGCAAGCAAGTTGCCTGTGTCGTACTGACCCGCGTTAGGTCGGGTTGGACTATGGTTTGAGTTAGAAATGGACTAGCCACCCCAACCACTCCATAATTGCGCGCCCAATACGGACACTTATGATAAGGGGCCCACAAGCAAGATAGTTAAGAAAGAATAAGAAAGTACAAGAAGAGCATAATCGGTTCATGCATATATCATGTTATCATATGTTAAGTTCTGACATGATATGCTATGCTATGATATGAGATGTTACGATATGTTATGTTTGTATGGTGTCGCGGTATATAGTAGTTGTACTTGCTGAGCGAAAGCTCATTGTCTTACGTCTATGCTATAGGTAAGCAACCTACGAGCAACTGTTGATGCAAGATAGGGGAGCATGACAGGGCGAGCTGTGCAATATGGGAAATAAAGCCGCTACGTGTTTTGTCCTTTTATGCATATTATTTGATATGAGAACATCTTTATTTACTTATCATTATACGCTCGTACGCACCGTATAAAAAAAATTTTCAGATGTTTACTCTGAATAAGTAAGTACGTGCGTTAAGTATGCATGTATGTACGGTAACGGCCTGTACTAGCGGGTCGTTAGAATATACCACCCTTTATAAGAACAATCCATCCTAAAACTAGAAAACAAGACAAAACCATAAACTAACTATTACTACCAGGAACTAATGTCTGTCAGGATAAGTTCCACACTATGTGTTTTGAAAATCAATCCCTTAGATAGATATTATTAAAATCCTTCCTAGTATAACATAATAAAAAAAGAACTGATAAGAAAAAAAAGAATGTCTATGCCAGCCATGATAACCTTAAATAACTAGAAAACCCTCCCACTAAAAAAGTAAATAAGCCGATTAGACAATGTTAAAGTTGATCTGTACATGATTGGGAGTGGGCACATGACACTGATCCCTTTCTGGGCATCATCACGTGTCAGTTTTTTACATCACAACATAGTATCCAATCACAGTCCAAGTTTTTGATAACGAATATCTTGTCTAGAATTTGAAACTATATTATTATTTTAAATATTTAAAATAAGTTATTTTCCATACTTAACAGCTGAGCACATAATTACTTATGCAATCATTAATTTACCACTTCTCGATGCTTTTAGGGCGCCGGAAATTGAGTTTTGTTCACAAGTTTTGTACGTCTTTTATTGTAAAAATTGAATTTCTCAAAAGTACAAAAAATACTCTTAAATAGGAAATATAACAATTAAAAATTAATAACTTTAAATTAAACGCTCTAAGAGTTAGGGATTTTTGTTTCCTTCTTATAACTACGTTTTTGATTAATAACGTTTTGATTAACTTTTTCATGATTTCAATTAAATACTTCGCAAGATTTAGATAAAAATAATCTTTTAGTCGACAAGGAAATCATGTATGATAAAACATGTATATAATATATAATTTTTATTTTGATGATTTTCATTTTTAGTTTACATTTTAGAATGAAATCAGATATATAAAGTTACATTAAACTATGCCTATAACCACTATAGAAAAATATTGTTTATTCTTCAAACAACAAAGCTACCAAAAGCTTACTTTAAACTGTTCTTTCAAATATTATTCTTGATAACTTTCATTTCAACAACATATAATGTAACGCCCCGACCACCCAGTAGGGCCGACCACGCGAATGGGGGCCGTTACATTACTTACTTGACTTAACTTAACTTAGTTTCTAAATTTAATATTTAGACTAATTGGGAAAAATTTCAGAATAAATTTTTTTTTCTTTCTTTTTCTTTTGAAACTTCATTTTAAACTCGTGATTTGAAAACATTACATACATACATATAAACTTGTACATATGGGTAAACTTTATCATGAATACCCATTACCTGTTATGCCGATTGTAAGGTCCCATAATAACCTTTAAACCGGACTTAAAACATTTCATACATAAAGTAACTTGATACTTAAACATACATGTAAAACTTCATAATCAAAATAGTTTGCGGAAAATATGCGTAGTGGTATCCCATACCGCCCTTCACTTGCTGCATCGTCTCCATAGCTCACCAGGTGAGGCTGTAGGCCTTTTATCTTTACCTACAGTATGGAATATATCTGATGAGCTTTCACCCAGTAAGCACAAACATTATCTCACAAAAACATGTTAACATCACATGACATATGCATGAACCCTTTATGTTCGTTTATGAGTCTTTTATGATTAGTTATTAACTTGACTTATTATCCTTCTTTAACATGTGGGCCCCTTGTGTACGTACCAGATGCGCACTCTCCAGATAAAATTAAGGTTTGCAAGGTCCCTAACAGTTCTGGGAAACATAAACTTGAACTTAAACATGAATAACCCTCCACCTGATGGGAGGTTGGTACGACACCTTACTTGTGTGTTCTTACCATATGTTTTAACATTAGTGAGCATACCTCATGATATCACTATATCATATCCTATACATACACATGGCATAATTTAACATAACATGGCATGTCATTCTTTAAAAACATAACATTCTTTGAAACATGGCATTTTGAAACCATGGCATATTCGTAAATATGACATCTTTGAAAACATGGCGTTTTTGAAAACATGTCATTTTTGTAAATATGACATTTTTGTAAACATGGCATATTTTCGAAAACATGGCGTTCTGTAAAACTTGATATTCTTTAAAACTTGGCATTCTTTAAAACTTGGCATTCTTTAAAACATAAACATGGCATTCATAATATAGCATTCATAACATAGCATTAAACATATCATAGCATACTTAAAAATAGATTACTATCTTCCACACCGCAGGTGAGGTTTGTACTTACCTGAGGTCCTATGCTCTTGACTTAAAGTTTCCAACATGATACATCAACAGGTTCCTATTCCTATTTCAATCAAGATGTAAGATAAGATTGTCCTATCTTACCATAAATCATTTGTAACGACTCGCCTAGTACGGACCGTTACCTTGCTTACGTACTTACATACATGAATAATTTATACTGAACTTACTTACTTATTACATGAAAACACAGGGGAAATTTTTTTTTTCTTTTCTATACGGTATATGTACAAATACGAAATATAAAATACGAACTAAAGCATAGTTGTGCGTACGAGCATACTACTAACTAACTATCACTGAACATTACATAACTTTCTTATAATATCAAAACGCATAGCAGTTTCCATTTCCCACTATTCACAGTGCCCGGCCACGCGACTCCACCTTGCATCATCATCAGCTAGCAGGTGGCTTACCATAGCACAAACTTAAATAATGAGCTTTCGCTCAGCAAGTACAACTCCTAGACCGCGACACATAATCTACACATAACATCATTCTATTCATATACTTCAAAATATAGCAGTTTCCATTTCCCATTATTCACAGTGCCCGGCCACGCGACTCCACCTTGCATCATCATCAGCTGGCAGGTGGCTTACCTACAGCACAAACTTAAAACAATGAGCTTTCGCTCAGCAAGTACAACTCCTATACCGCGACACATAATCTACACATAACATCATTCTATTGCATATACTTCAAGACATATAGTATGCATGAACCAATTATGTTCATGTTATGCTTTCTTATTCTTTTCTTAGCTTACTCTTAACTTATTAATCTATGGGCCCTTACATGAGTGTACGTACCCGGCGCGCAACTATGAATTGGTTACCAAGTCCAACTCAATCCACAGTCCAACCCGACCTAAGGCGAGTGGCACGACACAGGCAAGCTTTCTTGCCGTCCAGCTACTCTTCATCTTGTCATGTCATACTTACTCTTATTCTTCTTATTATAATTAGTGAGCATGCATCGTGATGCCACTTATTCTTCTTCTTGACATGTAATCTAATCATACATATCATAACATACTTCATAGCATAAGCATAAATCACGTTTTGATATGCCCCGTAGCATATCAATTAACACTTAGCATAACAACACATCACATAGCACATAACACATCAACCATGTCTAGGTAAAATATCCTAATAGCCCATGCTGTAGGCGGCGTTGTACTTACCTCGTCTACTCCTGACGTGAAGCTGTTCCACCTCGGGCTCAGCTGCAGGTTACTTCCTGCTTAATCGAAAGACTAGGTAAGGTTCTAATCTAAGACCATAATATGTTGGTTTTCCACCAACATTCATGCATGACTTTGGTTATATGTCCCCCTATAGTAAAACATATTATGAGTGGTTACACTAGGTAACCTCTCCTACTCGGGTTACTACATCGCTCTTACGAGCTCATACAACAACCTATTAGGTTACGTTGGATAACCTTCCATACTAATCTTACTTGTGAGCGAATAGGTTTAGGCTAGCACCTAACCTCGGCTTAACATTTATCTTACCCACTAGGTTAACCAAAGTTAACCTCTAAGGTTACTAAGGTCAACCCTCCTTTGGGCCAACCTCGGGCTTTGGGGCTAAGCCCTGTGATTCGGGTATAAATTCCCGATCACCGTTCGTCTTAACTCTTTACCTAGCAAACCTTGAACTTGTACATTTAATCTCTTTTCTTTATCTTTGAAAAACTTTTGGCATTCGAGCCTAAAAACTGCTATAATTTCCCTTAAAAATCCTTGAATCTTAAAACATGGTTTATAAAACGTTTGAGGGTTTGAAACTGCCTTTGGAACAGTTTCTATGTTCAAAATAGAGTGTTTAAACCGAAAAACAATTTTTCTCTATGGGTTCTATAAAAATCTGTGCAGGAACATTTTGCTCCCTGCACAGTTTTCAGATTTCAAGGTCTAGCTTAAAATCCTTTTAGAATTTGAAAAAGTTTCCTTCACAAAAGTTCTAGCTCTCGAAGAGATCTAAAACTTTCGTGTTTTACAAAAATTCTGATTCTGCACCAATTAGTACCAGTTTTTATTTGAATCTCGGTGATCCTAAAAACTGCGTCCTGATGGACCACCTTCGGTTTTTCATGAAAACGGAGGCCTTTGGAACCTCATTTTGAGAAACGGTCCATGTGCCCCTAGGAAAGACCCTGTTCTACAACTTTCATGTTTTACGTTTTTGCCCATTCGGCCTCTAAAGGCCTGCAATTACCGATTTCCTGACTGACCAGTTTGGAACCCGAACTGGCAGCCTTGCTTACTAAATTTGGTTTACGTCCTAATTTTCGGTTTCTACCTCAACCGATCACATCGGGAGCTTAAAGACACTTCATGCAGCCCTAACCCGAATCCTATCCTAGGGTTCCTAACGTCTTGCATGTCCCAACATGCAGCCCTAACCCGTTCATGCAGCCCATAGAACCGACCCTACCTAGGGTTGCATGGCTAACATGTTCAACATTCATTCATTCCATACATTCCATCACATACCAAAATAAATTCAAACATTCATCACATGTTCATTCATACCCTAAGGGACATATAACCTCATGAATACTTCTAGCATGCAATCCTAGCATACCAAACAAACATAAACATTAATGACATAAAGGAACCAAACACATCTAGCAACCTAATCAAGCACATTTAAGGGCATAAACTAAATTTGAGCTTATGCTCTACAACATTAACTTGAACAAATACATTTAAATTTGACTTAAAAACTTGATTGAAAAGGTTTAAGCTTTTGAAAAATTACCTTGAATTGGATAGGGATTGGCTTAGGACTTGAACCAAACTCACACTTGACACTCCCCAACCGGTTTAGCTCACCAATGCACCAAAAGGGCTGTTTTGGCTCTCAAATTTGGCCCCCACCTAGTGCACGGCCACACCACCCCTTAGGACTCAAAATCTGAAAATTTTTCCCTTAAAATCCTGCACAACTAGCGGCTGCCTGCAGGGAGGAAAAAGACTCCAAAACTTGCTCAAATCTTGTTGGTAGACACACCCGAACTCCCCCTAGTTTCCCTTAAATTTCTGATTTTTTTCCTCTTTCCCTGCTGCCCACGGCTACAGCCACAAAATGGGCTGGAAAATTTTTTCCACTTCCTCTTGTTCTCCCACACAAACCGAACAACACAACTAGTTGGTTCAAGAAAATTTTTCTTTTCTTCTCTCACTTTCACTCTCGGTTTTCTGAAAAATGCAGAGTTTAGTTGTTTTCTGATTTAAAAAGGGGTGGAGGCACCCTATTTATAGGCAATGTGGGACACAAAGTTTGCATTTTGGCCCCCAAAATTTTTAAAATTTTGCACAAAATCCCTTTGGCCGGCTGTTTTGGTGGAGACAAGCAAGAATTGCTAGAATGGACACATGCATGTGGGATTTGTTCTTAAAAAGTGTGATGTCATAATTCAAAAAATTATGATGTCATAAATCATAAAGGCTGTTTGTCTTTTCCAATAAACAGTATAATTTTAAACTTAACATAGATAAATTAATACTGTGTTGTACTAATACACAGTATTAATATTTTATACTGTCATAAAAATTTTATCTGTGAAAAATCGGGCTGAAAAATTTTTTCTTTATTTTCTCAAACCCTTTTGCCCTGTACTCTAATTTTGCGTGCTTGATTTTTCTATGGTGGTTTTAAATCTATTATGTCATCTTATCCGAAAAATGGTTTTTCACAGTATTTTTCCTATACTGCATCTCATAAAATTGTACTGAGGGTTTTGACCATTTTGGTCAAACTTTGACTTTCCGGGTCAAAGTTGATTTTTTGGTCAACCCTTTGACTTTCCTAGAATGATGCAAAATTCATCTCTTTTCATCCGAAAAGACCATTCATCAATCAAAACAAGCATATTCGAGTCTTATAAAACTATAAGAGCTCGTAACACATATTGGAGTTCTAAAGCGAACTTTTCCCTAAAATGCCGATACGGCATACATTCAATTCCTTCTAGAAGGAAAAATATTCACATAGAAAAGCAGGTATTACAATCTACCCCCCTTAAAAATTTTCATCCTCGAAAATCAGCACAAACTGGTGTAGTTCATTCCGATTGGCCGTCGGTCTGAGGTTGAAATGTCGCCCTAAACGTCAATTTCAAGCCCATAGCAATGTGAACACTCATCCAAAATCACGAAGTGAAGCATCCATCACGATCCGAGATGCTCGATCTTGGTACTCCATATACCTTAACGACCTAAGCTACATAGATTCCTGTCAATTTTCTACCGAAAAGGTGGCTCTAAT
>JAINRI010000296.1:0-20465 GCA_025413485.1 Ficus microcarpa | reverse complement strand
AGAGGATTAAGCTGAGGTTTGCATAGGGCAAACGTTGGTTGCTAAGTAGATTGCGTTGCTTAACTTGTTGACTAGATACCCAGATGTTCTACTCAATTGTTTCTCATTTCCTAAGTGAGAATGATCCAAAATAGGCACAAGTTTTGTATGCATATGAAATTCAAATGTGCAATCTTCGGAACATCCATGACGAAGGGTCTATATATATATATATATATATATTTATAAGCTCAAAATGGGAGGTCGTCTAAGATAGCAAATAGCAAATATCCTTGTTGAAGAGTTGGTCTCTTCTTAAGCTTTAGGGGCTTATTATTTGTAAACGTGGAAATTCCTTGGCGGATTTAAGTTCAAGTGTAATAAAATTGTTAAGGTAGAGAAATCTCATGTTTAGGCTACCATTGGCTAAGAATGCAAGCAATTTAACAAGCTTTGATATTACCAGGCGTGTTTGGAGGACAGATTAAATATGAGAATGGATAATAAAATCCCAATATTATGGTGCTTGAAACAGATGGGATATTTACTACATCTAACCTTTTTCTTCCCCCCTAATGCACAATTGCGGGTTTTGGTTTTCTAGGTCCAAAAACTGTTTGTGGATCTATTAGGATTATACATTAAAAGAGCTTCAGCTCTCGACTTCCAATCAAAGTTAGAAAATGTAACTTATCAAAAAGACTGTTCCAAGGACTAGTTTGACAAAACTTCCTGAAAACTACTTTTAGCTTTTTGAGCTCAAAATCTGATTTTGGAAGTGTTTTGGTAATCTGTCAAAAGGGGCTAATCAAAGTAATATGACATCTAGAAAAACTCTTTTGAATAGACTTTAAATGATTCTTAGATTTTTGTTGACATGTAAGAAAGTTTTCAATTCATCTTGACCTATTAAGCTCTTTTAAAAACAGTTCCAAATACTTACTGAAAGCAAAAACAGAAGTTCTACAAAACGAGCCTAATGTTTTTAGCACATGAGTGACATAGCTGTCATCATCTGCCAGTGAATGTTTTAGGACCTAAACTCCTTCAAAAATGCTTCCTTGGTCCCCGAGCTGGGGCTTGCTTGACACAGGTTGATCACACCTGCATGTGTGGAGCTCACCTCTGCGATTTGCGGACCCTATGCTCCAGGGATCCCAATAACATCTCTCAAGCACCATAGCCCATACCATTGCATGTCAATGTGAACGCTATAGCACCTATGATATGAATGCTTCATCACACAAACACCACTGCTCATAACCTGTCAATTTGAATGGTTTTGGACATCGAGCACTATATAGCTCATTAAAAACGTAGAAAATCTGGACACGCATACTTTTTGTTTTCAAATTCATGATAGATAAAAGTATGTCAACCTAATTAGAGTTTAAAAATCAAAATTAAAACTAAACTCTGGAGCACAGAAGTACTTCTTCGTAAAGTAAATTGAGATATCTTTGCAACTCAAGCATCATTTCTGGAACCACCAATTCGGTTAACAACAATAGAACTCGCTCCAAGGACATCAATGTCAAGATGGGTTTGGGGGATGATCAAGGAAGCTAAGGTCCCATTGAGGGCGAAGGGATTGAATGTGATAATGGCAGTGCTCGATACCTTCATCACGAGCATCCATCAAAGCCTTTTCATATTCATCTGAAGACTTAAATGCTTCCACAGCTGCGGCTACCTTTGCCTCAAGCTCTGTTGCATGAGCTTGTTTAAGCTCCTTGAGCTGAAGCTTAAGTTTCCTGACCTCTTTTGTTTCTTCGCTTAACTGATAGCGAGCAGTTTCAAGATCATCTGAGGTAGAATCCAACTTCTTAGAGAGATTGTAATTCTCCACATAAGTCTTTTTAACATAGTTATACGAATAGGATAGCTTAATGAATGCCTGCAAAGCAGAAATGATGAGTAGGCAAGTTGCATCAAGCATCAAAGAGAATAAAGTAATGAAAAACAACGGAGAAGTTCTCACCTTACCAACATCAGCCATGGCGGAGTAAACCATTTCATGATCAGATCGCCCAATAACTAGACTATGCTCATCTTCTGGCATCATCATCATTAACCGTGATAAAGATGGAAGCAAATAATTAAAATCGACTGGCATATCGGGCATAAGGGGTGCTAAAGCCCTCTGAAGTTCTTTTGGAGGAATAAAGGGGTGATCATCCTCACTGAACTTCATTCTTATGGGATTTGGTAGAGGGTCGTCAGATGCTACCTTAGCTGGAGGAATGTTGTCGACTTTTTTCCCATTTTCCTCGATGGGAAGCTTTGTCCGAGTTGCAGACTTAAGCTGGAAATGTTGAACAAGTGAGGCAGTTTCCTTCTTCCCACTCATCAAGCACTTTCTTAGCAGGACATCATCATCGGAAGAATCACCCGGCGTTGCAGACTTAAGCAGGAAAGGTTGAACAAGTGAAGCAGTTTCCTTCTTCTTCCCACTCATCAAGGGCTTTGTTAGCAGGAACTCATCATCGGAAGAATCACCTGGCGTTGCAGACTTAAGCTGGAAAGGTTGAACAAGTGAAGCAGTTTCCTTCTTCTTCCCACTCATCAAGGGCTTTGTTAGCAGGAACTCATCATCGGAAGAATCACCTGGCGTTGCAGACTTAAGCTGGAAAGGTTGAACAAGTGAGGCAGTTTCCTTCTCCTTCCCAATCATTAAGCGCTTGCTTAGAAGGACATCAGAATCGGTAGAATCACCGGTCGTCTCAGGATGAGACCTCTTGGGAACATGAGACCTTTTGCGAGACATACCTTAAGAGCAATAAGAAGCTTTTTTCATCAGGAAAAAAAAAAAAGCAACATAACACGGCCTGCAACAAACAAAACACCTACAATAATCAAGTGTTATAAATTAACACACCTTCCTCGTTTATCTCTTGCAGGTCGAGCTCTTTTGATGAAACTAGCTCACAATCATCTGATGAATCCCGGGACTCGGGATCCGACGTGGAAGAGGAAGAGTCCGAGCTCGGCATGTCATGAGGTGCCATTTACTCAGAGTCAACTTAAAAGCTACATAAAAACGCCAACAAAATCTTACAGCTGTGTCCAAGAAGTTCAAGAAATCTAAAAAGAAAAGGCTATGGTGCAAGATGGTGGCAACAACTGAAGCTTAAAGATATTTAAAAAATAAAAAAGAGTAAAACATAAACAAACGCCGTCGCAAGCCATTTGAGATGCGGTTTTTTGACAAGCATGAGCATTGAAACGTTTATTTTTATACGAAATTCCAACTTTTCAGTATCAATTGACTTAGATGTCATTATTTTATTGATAGATGTTAAAAACGAACAAATAAAAATTTTTCAAAGAAAACAATGCTTCAAAAGGCTTGCTCAAGACAAATGGCAGGGAATTGCCACTTAAACATTGGGGGTTTTTTGAGAAATGTCCCAAAAAGAACATATCTCTCAAATATTAACCTATTTAGAATTGCTTCAGGATTTTACCCTCTTACAATGTAAAAAAAAAGTGATTAAAATGAGAAAAATCCGAATAATGGTACAAAAATTCTAAACATGTGAGTTGAAAGAGCCATTCCCCCACGTTCATCTAAAGACTGCAATTTCGAGCCCAAAATTCAAGATTTATTATTATTATTATTTTCGTTAGATGCATCATACTGAAATTCACAAGAAATGCAATATTTTTTTTATCCCCGCAGAAAAACTAATGGGATCACGTATTCAATTTGATATTTAATTCAAATGCAATATTCCTGTTTTAATACGCGTTTGGTTACACAATTATTCAACTCAAATGCAAATTTAAATTTTCATTTTTTAAAAACCTGTATTACTCATTTTCCTACCTTTGTACTATTTAGATGTTATCCTTAAAGAAAATAATCCAGACACACATTTTGTCTAAATACACCATTCTGATTCTACTTTAAATACAACCATTCAAGTTAAATGAACATTTCTAAACAACAAGTTGACTAAGACCCCATTTGGGAACACATTTAAAAACGGTGTTTTGGAGGTTGGAGATAGTTTGAGTTTTGAAAATGTACGTTTAATGAAAAATAAACTATTTGGAGCAAAAAAGTGTGAAAACTTAAAGTGTGTTCAGAAAAAAATTAGCAATGTAGATCTTATTTTTTTCCTCTCGAAAATTCTATGCAATTCGAAAGAAAAATAATCTCATTTCGACTTAAAATGACAAAGTTATGAAATTTTAAAATTTGAATTTTTAAAAAATGTTTGAAAAATTAAATAGTAAAATTGGAGGAAAAAAGACAAAAATATGTTTAGAAAAAACTTCCCTAGAGCCTAATTCTCTTCATAGAAATCGTGAATTTTTACTAGTGCTGGGAATTCGGGCCGCCCGGCTTGACCTGGCCCGAATTTTCGAAATATAAGCCCAACCCGACCCACATGCTTAGAGCGGGCCGGGCCATGCCTAGCCCAAATTTTTAAAATTTTTTAAAATTTTATTTTTTATTTGTAATTTTTGAATAAATTTTTATTTGTAACATCGAAGAATTGTCAAGCACGTGAAGTGGTTCTAGCAATACCTTTTGGCTTGTTTGGTGGACAACTGGTGCTTCCCGAACTACATCTTGATGATGCCAACATTGGACTTGGTGGTATTGGAGTATTGAAACTCCTACGTCTGATCTTAGGGCGGGACATTGTCGCCAGCCTCCATACGGGAAATCTCCACTTCTTCAATGTCGCGGTCATCTATCCCATAGTAATCATCATCAAGATCAATAATTGGTTGTTGAACATTTGGATTTGGATCCATTTTGATTTTTTTTTTTTTTTTTTGAAGGAAAGTAAGTATTAGAAATTTAAAATTTAGAAATAATGAGAATGAGAATATAAGTTATTAAAAAGTAGAGAAAAAATGAGAATGTTGTTATATAGGTTATGATTTATAAAAGAATAGGGATTATAAAAATAATGAGAATATGAGTTATTGTAAATTTAGGAGATTAAACAAAAAACATTATAGAATATTAATTATTGAGTAATGAGAATTGAGAAATTGGAAATAAGAGAATATAGAAAAAGAAATTAGAGAATAAGAGATTGTAAGGAGAGAAGATGTGTGAAAAAATGAAAAAGTAGAATAGTATTTATAGAATGGGAATGAAATTTAAAAAAAATAAAAATAATAATTTTAAAGTTTTTAATAAAAAAAATTATTATTATTATTAAAAAAAAAAAAAAAACATTAAAGGCTTAAAGCGTTGGGACCTATAGCTATTATAGCCGTTGGTTCAACGGTTATATATATATTCGGGTTGGGGCCTAAAAGGAGAGCCCAGCCCGGCTCTTACTATAGGGCCGGGTTTTTCCTGGGCTCATAGAATACAGGCCGGGCTGGGCCACCGATCGGGCCTAAATTACGGGCCGCCGGCTGGCCTGTTTGGCCCGGCCCAAATTCCCAGGTTTAATTTTTACCCTACTTAGGAAAATAAAAACTTTAATCCCACCGGGATCAAGGATCCGTCCACATGCAAAAAAACCAAAAAACAAAAATGAAAACGAAAACAAAAAATAAACGAGAAAGTGAGAGATTGAGATAAACTTAACAACAATGGAGCTGGGTACGGTTTGACCGTTTGAGAGAGACGTGCCTTTTTTCTTTCTCAGACACCAAACACACTTCTCCACCAAGAGTTAGGCATATAAGAATGGAGGGTGATGAGATTGAGGCGTCTCCTTCTTAACCCAAAAATAAAATAAAAAATAAAATAATTCTTAAAAATGCTTCTTCTTTTTCTCCTTTCCCGCCTAAGCTGTGTTTGCCAGCTATACGACGTTGTTTTGGATTCTGAACAAAACATATATGGTGACCATTTACGAGGACGTCAAGTAATACTATTAAGCTTTAGTCACTCCGTCTTACCTCGTCCCCTAGGTGGTGCGACTCATTCATTACGGAAAAAAGGGGTTCATAACTTTGTTTTTTTTTTTTAAGAAGTTTTTTAATAAGCGATGGAAATTTTTAAAAATTAATTAAAATGATATTTTTTAAATAGTTAATCAATTTTCTTAAATGACAAATCAGTGATTGATTTATATTTAATCATTGTTAACCTAACGGAAATAACTAAATTTGATAATTAATGATTGATTGACCATTAATCAATTACTAATTTTCATAGTCAATCACTGATTGATTATTAATCAATTACTAATTAATTAAATCTAAAAAATGACAAATGACTATTTTCCTAAATAAAAAAAAATTGTTTCATATATTAAAAAAGTCACGCAGCCTAATTTTCCCGAAAAAAAAAAAAAAAAACATAATTACTATGGAACAAATATGTCAATCCTTTTGAATCCAACTCTTAAAAAAATAAAAAATAAAAACATTCCAACTCAATTTTAATTTTTTATGGTTCGAAATTTGCATCTTTTACTTTTTGCATTTGAATATTTTTGAAATGAAATCTTTTTAAAATGAGAATTTCGAAACCATGTGCCAAATTAATCAATCCTGTGGGTTGAGTAGGAGCATACTGAACAAGATTGATACAGTGCATTTATTTTTATTTATTTCTAAAAGCATAAAAATGAATCCGGAATGGGAATGGAACGCTGTTCAACAATGTCGACACCACCATTGGCAACGTACAACAAAACCCACCACTGCGGGTCACAAAGCACCCTAACTTGCACATTGCAACGCTCGCAACAGACCACCAGTCTATCAATTATAAACTGTTGTCCAATTCATTGTTTTGATTTTGTGTTTTGTTTTTCTATTATTTGTTAAGTTTGTTCTCTCTCATGCAAATGCTACTGTCAATACCATTTATCACCTTAAAAAAATAAAAAGGAGAGAGAGAGAGAGAGAGAGTCTATAAATACCATGCCTCCAATGAAGAGAAGTAATTATCTTGTGAAGCTAGTCAAAATCATCACAAATATACTAACTTAAGCATCCATGGCGTGGATCTTTCGGTCAGCAGCAGAGCCCGTTTCTCAATTTCCTCTGTTCTTCCCTGCAGGCTATTGAGAGAACACCGCTGCAAGCTTTCTCTAACTGGGAGAAGAAGATGAAATCTGGTCTTCAACCACAATCTAATGAAACATAGAAATTTTAAGCAATTCAATCATAGGCATATCCATAGCTCACTCAGCGCCATACTTGTCGAAGGAGAAATATAAATGCAAGGAACATATTTGTTAGAGACGTGATCAATGGAAATTTCCAAAAATGGTACACCATAAGATAGCCAAGACACAAGAATAGCGAGATACCAACTAAAAAAGAAGATGATAAAGGCTTCGACGAGTTGGATCATAGCCTTCCTAGTTAAGGAAACGGTCATTATGTTGAGCAGATACAATCTTAAATATGACAGTTCGTTTGACTAATTCTGCTTTCTACTCGATTTATAAGCCAATACTGTATTTGATGTTTTATAGGAAGTCCAAAATTTCACTCAAGGTTATTGAAGATATGGTGCGAAAGCTGCTAAAACTTCCTTGTAAACGGGCTTCTTAAAATCAACTGCCTGCAATAGTGGTAGAAGACAAAAAGATGCAAGTCAAGCCAAAAGTAGGCAAATCAAGTTCTTCTCAACTTATAAATAATGGTGAAGATTGTTAGATATACACCCACAAGGTCAATTATTTGTTCCGGCGACATCCAAGACCAGTTGCCAAACTCCGGCTTCTCAGTTCCATCGCCCAAAAGATTGATCTCTTCGTCGTTTCCAGTTAACTTAAAAAGAAACCTGTTTTTTAACCGATGCAACATCATAGTCAAACCGAGGGAACATGTATGCAAATCCAAAAAGGTGAATTAATTCCGCTATCCCAAAGAAAAATGGCAGGGATTAAACTAGAAACTATAAGGTTTTCTTTCTTGCTTGAAAGAAAGGTTTACTTTTATAAAGTAAAACCACGAATGCACGCTCCTCAATATAATGTAATAAGAAACTAAAGGAGATAAAAAAAGCATGAAAAATTATGCATGTCAATCGTTAATATTTCGACTTGAACCGAAGGTATAGCGATTTTTTGGTTGCAGCCTACACAAAATGCAATTCATCAAACAAAAAATGAAAAACATATCTGTTACTAACCACTTTTGCGCCTGGCCTTTCCAGTCTGCTCCCCACAGATTTCGAAGTTTTTCCCTGACGTCTGGCGGGAAGTCGTATGTCAACCAGTATGGTGCCTAAATCCAGCCAAATCGAAAACAACAATATGTAATCATACAAAGTAAAAGCAAAGAATTCACTCCTGAGCCATTTGATCAAGCAGGAGTGGAAGAAGAAATATTACCGATTAAAATACAGAACTAATAGGCCAATGCGATAAATTGATAATGCAAGAAAAGGATTTAGAAAAGATATAAACCAAAATGAATCCACATGTGAAAAGTACTTTGGCCTCTATTCCATTAAGGGCCACATAATACTTTAGACAGCTTTTGGCTAATCTTCCAATAGTGCCAAAAGGTTCAAATGCATGAAACAATTATAAATTGAAGCTTTCACTAATTTGCCAGCATTGAGGTAGCACAATCAAATAACAATTTAGCATTCTCAGTTAATTTCTTATGATATTAACATCACATAGATTCTTCAAAGATAGTTTTCTTTCCCTACATTGATAATATGGTAGAATAGTTAAAATTTACAGCCAATAAGTCACATCCACAATTGCATACCAGATTTCTAGGTTCTATTTTGAAATACAGAACAGATAGGGTTGATTAAGGAAAATAATTGTGAGCGAGAAAATGAAAGACTCGTCATAAGTGGATGGCTAATCGCCATTTGCATTCAACAACAGAACGTGAAAATAAAGGATGATAGAAGCAAATACTGCAAAGCTTCATCAAAATCAAGAATATCTCACCAACTTTGTGAGACGGGAACAAGAATATCTAAAACCTTACAAGAGGCAAGTATATAGACCAGCTATAATTGGCATTTGCAAGTCCAACAAGATTCATTTTTAATGAACCTGATGAGCTGTATTGACTGCAATTAATTGTAGGTTCCAATGGGCCTAGTACTAGCACAGAAGGTGTTCTTGACTTGCCAAGGCCCAAGAGTCATCGAACAAGACATTCTTCTTCCATTTATGATATGCAAAAAGCCAAGAGGTTTAAACTAATAATCCATTTCTATCAAACTATCCAGGCTAATATTCTCACGAGAAATCGTATTGGTGCTTGAAGAATTAATAGCGGGAAAAAAAATTCCTACAAAACGAAGAAACAACTGTTCCAGTGTAGAATCAAATGGGTTAATTTATTTAGAACAAAAAAAAAAAAAAAAACCCCTCCACAACAGTAACAAAGTTGTACCTCTGCAAGAATTTCTGCTGAACTCACTCCTGTCTCTTCTCTTAACTCCCTAATGGCTGCACTTCTTGGATCCTCCGCGTCATCAATACCACCCTTTCAAACATATTTTGAATTCAATGCTAATTAGTAATTTAAACGTCAATACAATCATGCAAAAAAAAAAAAAAAAATGAAAGTTAAGATCGTGAAGATAAACATTCAACAACAGTCTCAAACAACAGTATGGACATTTTGAAACTTCATGTCACATGCTCAGGCTGAACAAATGTGAAATAAATAAATAAAAATAAAAATAAAACAGTTTTACTTTCAACAAAGACAGAAATAGAAGCTTGAAAGAGGTTAATTCACTTTCATTACAGACCACAAGTGAAATATCAACACCGGTTATCATGTCCTTGGGTACAATGTCATAGATTGGACCCTAACCTCAAGGAAAGCAACACCATATAAACCAGTGTCCAAAGCCCCAATACATAAGAATAGCTGGTTTCCATTGGGGATGTTTCCTGCCTTTGGTGAGGGCTGCAGAGGCCGAACAAAGCTTTGTGGAAATTCTTGGTTTTATGGCTAAATTTTGGGTCTTGTGGCTTTAGAGGAACACTCAAATTTTTGTAGATGAAGACCAAGACAGTCTTTCTATGGGATAAAGATTAATTCTGGCCTTGCCTATGCATAAAAAAACCTTCAGAACTTTCCTTTTTCACTGGTTATCTTAATTGAGAGAATCTTGTCTAGTTTCTCCCTCCACAGCTGTCGGTTTTGGGAGGATCCATAGTCCTCTTTCCTGTGTAGTTTCTTGTTCTTTCTTAGAACACAATCTCACGTTCCTTATCCAAAAAAAAAAAATACAGGTAAGTCTAAATCTTCCCAAAAGGCTTCTTCACTGGTGTGTGATCCGCACACGGTACCACAATTAACTGCTTTCAATTATATGGTAATTGCAGTTACAAAGTACAAACCTGTCTATTCTCCGCTCTATCCTACCTAGAAGGATTTATGGTTAAGACAGACTCATTTGCCTCTGAGGCAGTGATCACCAAACAAGTGAGAATGTAGCCATAAAAAGTCAGAGGGATAATAACAAAAACTTCCTGTGTTTTATTGAAATAATGCATTCCACCCTAAGTTTTCAGAAATGTTATACTTTTTCCTTACGTTTTACACATCACCTTAAAACCTGTCCTCTAGGTTTTTTTAATGCGATTTGTAAAACAAAAGCATAATTTCAACATGCAAGACATAGAGGCTAGGTTCTGAAAACATCAAATAGAACAGCATTTCGATAAAAACACATGTCAGGATTTTATTATTAACCTATATATCAAAAAGTCTGAAACAGTCTCCCAACGATTCGAGAAATGGCAGACAATATACACTACAATCCAGGAAAAAAAGAAAGAAAAAAAAAAAAAAAAAAAAAAAAAAAAAAAAAAAAAAAGAGAAACCTCCATTTAAAATTATGTATTAAAAAAGTGCTTATTCTTCCAATTCTCTAAAAAATTTCTGTGTATAACCAAAATTAAATTTTGAGCAAACCAAACATGAAGATTTGGATTCAGCAATGAATTCTGACAATTACCTGAGGCATTTGCCAAGAATCCGGTATGTCCAACCTCGACGCCGCAAAAATCTGCCCCAAAAAAAAAGAAAAAAAAAACACAAACACACACAGTCATTGTGCATCAGCATACACAAATATACACATGAGAGAGAAAGAGAAGAGAGAAAGAAAAGAGAGAGAGAGAGGTGAATGACCCTTTTGGCGTTGTTGATGAGACAGATACCGACGTTTCTTCTGTAACCTTGGGGAGGAGCTTCCATGGAAGAAGAGGACGAGGACTGAACGCAACAGACGAAGTGCTTTCGTCGGACGGGGAGAGGCAAAGGTGGAAATCCAGATGAGTGAGGAGAGCAATTCGGGAAAGACAGAGATAGCGTGGGAAGTGCGACGAGAATGGGCGAAGAATGGTGAAGACTACCAAGTGGGGAAATGAGGCAGCCCAGTCGGCATAAAGCCATTCCACTTGCTGCCGCTGGTGAGAGCTACAATTCTATTATAGGCCCACCCCTTTAACCTTTGTTTTTTCCCCCTCTAATTTGTGAAATGAAAATTAAGCCCCTATTTGGTGACTCGGTTTGTACGTAATTTTTTAAGTTCAAACTGTACTGATGTTGTTTGGAAGGCCATTCATTCCCAACCCATAGTTAGACCGTTGCACGGTAAACCAAACTCTATTTACCGTGCTCCCAACCCTCTCTCTTGTACTGTCTCACAGTTATTGATCATTGTGCACCCACGGCCTGTAGCTCCCCCGCCTATCGCCCATCTGCTGTTTCACAATGGTTCGGTTGACTGTCCTCTCAACCCTCGGCCATCTGCTGCTTCACAGTTCCTTCGATTACTGTGCTCCTTCCTCTTTCTCATGTGCTGCTTCGGTTGTTGATCATCTTTCTTCGTCCAGCCTCTATGTTCTGGATTTTCGAATCGAATATATTCAATTCCCTGTGACCACTGACTCTAACTATGTGTAGCATTTTCCCGAGAATCGATAGCAGGAGATTCGTTTACAAGAGAAGAGCCAACAGGGCATCAAGACTGCTCCTAATTCCAATAAAGCGTTTCATTTGTCTTAAAGAGCGGATATGCCCAGACATCATGAGAAAGACAAATATAGATGGTTGAATGTTCGACCATACAAATATACGACCTTACAAATATATATATATATATATATTTACAAAAAGTTTGGTTTTCCATTAGAAGCCATAATATATTCTCTCTCTAGCATCCTAATTAGGGTTAAGCGTTTACACGTTTTCCCTTACTTTATTCTTTCAATTTTTAGGATAATGTGTCTAATAGACATAACAAAATTTATTAAAAATGGGTACGAGGAAATTTATTAAAAATGGGTATGAGGAAGAGTAAATGGAGGGGGTGTCAATAGACCTCTACATCTGCAAATTTATTAATTTCGAAATTCAGTGTTTATTTTTTCATACCACAATCACACTTCTATAATTTACGCTTCCGTTTTGTAAGTTAGTTGGAGATGAATTTAAGTTAGAGTTGATTAACTTTTCAAAAACTAGTTATAATTAAAAAATATATATAACTGATATGAAAATTTTGAGTTGGAACCCAGTTCCTAACACACCCTATGTTTCTAGTCGTGTCACTAGAACAGAATCCGGATTCGACGACGGTTAAAAACCGTTGTGTTAATACTTATACGACGGTTTTTAAACCGTCGTGGAATCCACAGTCGTGGTATGTTTTTGGATTCGACGACGGTCTTTTGACCGTCGTGGTATCATACGTACCACGACGGTCAAAGACCGTCGTGGTAGCCATATATACCACGACGGGCATTTTGCCCGTCGTGATAGAAGAGGTACCACGACGGGCAGTTACCGTCGTGGTACTTCACGTACCACGACGGGCTTATGCCCGTCATGGAACTCCGAGGTACCACGACGGGCAAATGCCCGTCGTGGTACTCCGAGGTACACGACGGGCAAATGCCCGTCGTGGTACTCCGAGGTACCACGACGGGCATTTGCCCGTCGTGGTACCTTGGTTTTTTAAAAAAAAAAAAATTAGCGATTCCGATCATATGTTTTTTTTAAAAATACGACAATCTACATTTTGTTCAATTCATATGCATATAATACAAAAATCATATGATTTAATATTGTATGTGCCGCATTACAAATTGAGTCCACTCAATCCTAACCATCTTCATTTCATCATCGGTGTAAAAATCCTTCGTCTGAAGAACAGATATTCCATCAATAGTGAGGGTTATTTCTCGCATGAAAGCTAACACGAAATAACCGCACTCTACATGTCCTTCCTGTATTGGACATCGAGCAGTCTCAATCAAAGTCTCCCAGTTCCGTCGCTGTCTTACTCCTCCTCCCACCATCAACTTCCAATCATTAAGTGCCCTAACAATTTCACAACAATATATTACAACGACAATTAATCTATCATAGAATCAGATATATGAACATAAAAAAAATACTTACGTCATAACGAGGTCTTTAAAATCATCACCCGGTCCGTTCCCGAGCGGATTAAAATATAGGACCGAGTCATCCCATGGATCAATAACTGCCAAGATCCAATGTTGGCCGCTGTTATATGGCATGATAAATAGCTTTCCCTGTGGAGCGTCTCTTAAGATCCGTATAATGCAATCGGCCCTCTCTCGAACGTAGGCGGCCTGCGATCGGTAACGCGTTGAACTGGTGAGACGAGGACTGGAGAAATAACTCAAACCGTTGGCCCATTCCTGCCGTTGCACAACATTCCGTTAAGTATCTGCAAAATAGTTAGGCTGACTTGTTACACAAATTATGTACATAAAATTATGAAGGCTCGATAATGAAATAGTTTAAAGAAAAATGTATTACCTGATGTAAACCATTATGCTATTTGCACTGATCTCTTTAAATGTTAAGAAATGGTAGACATCTTCAAACCCAATATATATGGGCATTTCATCGCCATTTGCGATCTGTTCTTCGTTGAAGATTATTTGGTGTACCATCATGCATAGAATTCTGTGCGTAATATGCCAACGGTTTCAATTCCTGGAGCATGTAAGTAAAGTCAAACGAAGGCATTTGTCCTTGTGCCGGGTGTTGTTGTACCTCCGGTTGTGACTGTATTTTCTTCTTCCCCGCTCTCTTTTTGGTTCGTTTGCTCCCCTCGGGTTCTCGGACAGGAGCCTGACTGGGACCTTTGCTTGCCTGGCTCAAACTTGGTTCAATGCCGACTAAGTGTTTCGGCCATGCAACAAACCCACCGACAGCTTCTTCAATATATGTGGCGTCGTGCGTCGGAATTGGTAGGAGTGCACCTCTTAGTTTTGGAACTAAGATTGTCACTCGTACATTCTCCTCACCTAAAGGAATCCCATGGACTGTGTCCGTTGGAACACATTCCATGTATGCCCTGCCGTTTGCAACAAGAACAACTCCTCCGTTAATTAAATCAGGCGCAAATAGATGGCATTCCCCTACTTGCGTTCGGCATGGTCTTCGGGGTCCGACGCCGCAGGTCCTTTTTCATTCAAAGTACAACTAGCCCTGAAGCTGTTGTGTTGATCAACTGTCGGTGCGGTCGGCTCCTCTGCCATTGTCTCTCGGTTATACCGTGCTTCGCACATAGTTCCTGCACGGTTCTTTCTAATGCGGCCAGCTGCCGTTTCATATCCAATACTTCAGCATTATCCGAGACACTTCCCACCGGGTTGAAGTATTGCGACTGCTTGACAAACTTCGATTGACCCCGAATCCGACCACGGATGCTCGGCATTGCCTAATGCCTTGGTCAATTATTCCTCTGTCCCAACAGATTCGAAACTTCCTTGTGTCTGTTGTGAACTGATGTCGTCCTGTAACAATTACCGGGTATGTTATGACTTCGTAAACATAAACGAGTATGCAAGATCATTATATCAAAATCGGATTCGAATACTTACTATTTTTTCTGCAATATCTTTACATGATTCATCTTGAAAGATCCATCGGGGTTGATGCGCATCTCCAGCCAATTCTCATACCGCTCTGGGTAAGTTCCCGTCTTCTCAAACTACAGTTTAATAATAACGTTAGTAAACATATAATATGGAAATCCACATAATAATTTACCATTTACAAATTAAAAGGAAAGTATTCACGTACATGTGCTTGGTCACGTTTCCGATATCCGTCTCGGCCTCCCGTTGATCCGTATTTGAGTTTCTTTCTTATCTCACTTCGTTGTTCGGATAATCTTCTGAATTCCGGGGATCGACGATAGGCAATGAAAGATTCCCAATCATCCTGGGTGATGGTGGGGTAATTGTGAATCACTTTTGCCGGCCGTTGCCAACACATTCTTCATCAATATGATCCTGACAAAAGCTTGGTAAAGATCATGTCTAAAATTTTTTGCAGACTCTCCACATGACTTTAAAGCTTGTTTTTTAAACGACGCATCTACAGTGAAAGAAGTTGCGATTTCCGTCCACACTCTTTCTTTATTTTGGGCTATATCGGCACTTCTAAAGTCGGATATCCAAATGGGTATATGCTCTCGAGCAAGCACTCCAATCCAACTCTGTAATGCATCTCCTCTTCCCATTGGTTGCCCTTTCGAGTCGAACGAAACTTCCATTCGTTCTCCTTTTGTCCTAACTTGGTGGACTCTCCTCATAAGGGTTGATCTTCGTTTTCCTTCTTCATCGGGATTGAAGCTAGGTGAGTTGGTTCGTCGTGGTTTTCCAATTTGAGTTTGAGTTGAGTGTTCCTGCTCGTTCTCTTGCGACATTTTGACCCAATCTACAATAATCCGGACCCAAATACATAACGAAACAAAACTTTTTGTCAATAAAGCATATCTAAGTCACATCATCACGACGATTGCCGGAAAATAATAAATGCATATCTTAATCCAATCAATTTACTTCAAAGTAAAACGGTTTCAAACTCAAATAAGCATACATCGACTATGTCAAACGCTAACAATAAGTCACAAATCGACACTTTACGGGATAATTGTTGAATCCATGCCTTATCCTAGCCCTTTAATTTCAAGCTACAATTACGTCTAACTCTAAAACAATAACGCTAACATGGCATCTACAAAATTTGTAAATCTTGCGTTAACATTTTATCCGGAAAATTGCCCAATCGTATATTATCGATCGAAATTAAAGCACTCAAACTCACGGAATAAAACCAACCCACACGAGCCTAGGGTCGGTGTTTCGCCATTAAACTCACGGAATTCAACAATTCATGCAAATTTCGGCCACCATTTGTCACATTTCACAACATACCGAACCAAGCCACTCAAATAGGAATTTGGTCGAGCATGTAGTGGGCGTATTTTGAACATGCAAGGGACAACGTTTTTTCCGTTTCACCTATGACCCAAATAATGTTTCACAATTACAAGCATCAATCAACAATCACCGTGTCCTTAAAATAAAGTTTACTATTGTCTTAGCAAAGTTCTATCAACCGTTTAATGAAATTTCGGAAATATAAACTAACCGTTTAGTGTGGGTATGGGCGGGTAAATTGGCGGGCGATCAAGTTTGGGGGTCGGCCTTGGCGACGGCGTCGGTGTGAGCGTGTGGAGGTCGGCGAAATGGTAACAAAATTCGTAGAAAATGGAGGAGGATGGACGGCAATGAGAGATATTGGATGATTCAAGAACTTGAAGACAGAGAGATAATGGAGGATGAAAGGCAAAAAGTTAGAGAGAAATAGAGGGAGTTGCCGAAAAATGAGAGAGAAAGTGGAGTGAATGGTGAGTTTGTTTTGCTCTTATGCATAGAGGATGATAATTTCGGCCACTTGCACAAAGGCACGCTTCCCGGGTAATTTTTAAACTTTCGCGGCACGGATACCACGACGGTTTTGGTACAAACCGTCGTGGTATTGTATCTACCACGACGGTATTTGACCGTCGTGGTACCGACGATACCACGACGGTCAAAGACGTCGTGGTACCCGAGGGTACCACGACGGTCTTTGACCGTCGTGGTAGTCCAAAACGGTACCACGACGGTCTGACGTCAGGACGTACCACGAGGTCAAGACGTCGTGGTACTCAGGGTACGACGGTCATTTGACGTCGTGGTATCGTTTGGGACTACCACGACGGTCAAAGCCGTGTGGACCTCGGTACCACGAGGTCTTTTGGCCGTCGTGGTACGAGGCACAACGACGGTCATTTGACCGTCGTGGTAGCCTGGATACACGACGGTCAAAGACCGTCGTGGTATCTTACTATTCAAAATACGACGACGGTTTTTGTGATAGACCGTCGTCGTATTTGAATTAAACGTTTTGAACGACGTCGTATTTTGGAATTAAAACGTTTTGAAACTACGTGTTTATCAACTATATATGTATATAATCGCACAGTCGGCCACACACATGTGTTATATATGCATTAATCCGCCATACTCTCTTTGTGATCTTATATTCGTTTAGACTATATATGGCATTATAATGTGCACATATGAAACGATGTATATTGTAATAATACTTCTTATAAATTATCTCTTGTGATCTTGTATTCGATAAAGCTATGCATTAATTTTTTTTTTTCTGGACTTCTCAACACGTGTCCATTCAACATCTAAACGAAGCAAGTGTGACGAATCATCGTCCAAATCATCAACCTCATCCACCAATGGCAAACCCGCCGTGATAGATGGAATGTCCGTGGAATTGACATCTTCGTGGCCATCCGGATTAATTTTGGCTTCATTGGCACAACTAATGATAAGTCGGAATTGTCGGATCCGTTGTGTAAAAGACTTGTACTGCTTGCGACGCCAGAATGAAAGGATCATTTTTGTATCCCATACGCCTAAAGTCAACCACTGTCACGCCGTCCTTATCGATCTTAATGCAATTGTTGTCTGCCCACTTGCATTTAAAGAGTGCTATCCGCAAGCCGGAATAATCAAGCTCCCAGATATCTTCAATGAACCCAAAGTAGTTCATGGAGCCGTATACCGGTTCTTGTCCTTTGCGGATGAAATATGCATAGACTCAGCACGAAGGCTCACACCACTATTTTGGACTGGATGTTTCTCATCTCTTTCGCGAGTGTAAAAGGTGTAGCCATTTACAGAGTACGATGTATATGTTGTGACAATCGAAGACGGACCTCTTGCAAGCTTCATTAAGTCTTGGGAAACACCAGGCTTCATATGCAAATGTCGGCTTATCCACTCCCTGAAAGTCCGGTTGTGCTCATCTTGAATCCACTTCTCACTTCTTGTTTTCCTTGGATGCGCGCATCTTAATCCGTCATATGAGCCTCAACGAACGACTCCACTTCCTTAGCATTGTGCAGAAACATACAGACAAGCTTTTTCCCATTCATCTTGCTTTACTGGCGAATGAACGGCGACGGATAGTCCTCTCGACGTAAATGGCCGCTCGTTGGCAACCCTATTGGCTCCGCATTGGACAAATACTCAGAACAAAATTCAACTGACTCCTCGGCTATGTAGTTTTCCACGATGCATCCCTCCGGCCTATTTCGGTTCTTCACGTAACCCTTTAAAACCTTCATGTACCTTTCGAAAGGATACATCCACCTCAAATGGACCGGTCCACATAGCTTAACTTCACGAACTAAGTGTACCGGTAGGTGGATCATTATATCAAAAAAGGCTGGTGGGAAAAACTTCTCAAGCATGCACAAAGTCATCACCAATTCCGATTGTAGCGAATCTAGCATAAGTGGATCGATTACCTTGGAGCAAATTGAATTGAAGAACGAGCATAACTTCGTAATTGCATATCTCACATCTTTCGTTAAAACTCCCCGCAATGCAAGCGGCAATAATTGTTGCATCAAGATATGACAATCGTGAGTTTTCATTCCAATGAGCCTTAAATCCTTCATCGACACCAACCTTTTGAAGTTAGAAGAGTACCCACTTGGCACTTTCACGGACGCAAGCCATTCACAAAGCTTCCTCTTTTCTTGTTTGGATAATGTGTGCTTTGCCGGAGGTAAGTATGTGCCAGTCGATCTTTTGTCGGGGTGCAAATTTGATCTAATCTTCATCTCTTGAAGATCTAACCGGCTTTTTCACCATCTTTAGTCTTGTTTGGGATGTCAAGCAACGTGCCCACAATCGATTCACAAACGTTTTTCTCAATATGCATAACATCAAGGCAATGACGAACGTAAAGTGACTTCCAATATGGAAGTTCATAGAAGATTGACTTCTTTTCCGACGGTCCATCGACAACAGGAGCCTTACGTTTTCTCTTCCCAAAACTACGTTCATGTCTTTAACCATCTCAAATACGGCTTCGCCAGACAAAATCCGAGGAGCGGATCTTTCTTCGGTATTACCATCAAAAGCCTTCTTTTGTTTGCGGTATCGATGATTTGATGGCAAGAATCTCCTGTGACCAAGGTAAACGGTTTTCTTACCATTCTTCAACCGAATAGAGGATGTTTCCTTCATACAGACTGGACATCCTACAGAACTCCTCACGGGATAACCAGAAAGGTTGCCAAGTGCAGGAAAGTCATTAATTGTCCAAATCAACATTGCACGTAGATTGAACGTATCTTGACGGTAAGAATCTCTAACTTGTAAACCATCTTCCCACAAGCTTTTTAGGTCATCGATTAATGGTGCCAAGTACACGTCAATATCATTCCCGGTTGTTGAGGGCCGGAGATCAATAATGTCAACATCAAGAACTTCCGCTTCATGCACAATTCCGGAGGGAGATTGTAGTTGACAAGTACGACTGGCCAGGTACTATGCCGACTACTCATGTTACTGTGTGGGTTCATTCCGTCCGTCGACAAACGAGACGTAAATTCCTTGGCTCTGAGCTAAAATCTGGATGATTGTCGTCAAAGGTCTTCCATTGTGGTGAGTCGGCCGGATGCCTAAGTTTGCCATCGTCAACGCGTTGATCATGATGCCAGGTCAAATTCTTAGCATGCTCGGCATTACGGAATAAACGACGCAAACGTGGAGCCGGTGGAATGTACCATAACACCTTAACCGGCACTCCTTTTCTACCATTAGAAGGCATCTTGCCATTCTTCCATCTTGACTCCTTACAAACCGGACATTCATCTAAATCTTCATATTCTTTCCGGTAAAGGACACAATCATTTGGACAAGCATGTATCTTTTCATATTCCATTCCCAAAGTGCTCAACGTCTTCTTTGCCTCGTACATACTAGGTGGCACCTTGTTATCCTCCGGTAAAACATCTTTTAGAAATTCTAAAAGAGTTGTGAAACTAGAATTCGTCCACCCTCCGACGCTTTCATATTCCATAATTTAACTAATGCCCCTAATTTTGTATATTTTGTACACCCGACATACAAAGGCGTCTCCGCATCATTAATCATTGCCTCAAATAACTCCGGTCGATGCACAAAGTTTTCTTCCAAATCATTAATCATATTGAACATATTATCACCAACGTCTTCCTCCACAATAGGCTCTTTACCTTTAGACTTCGTCGATGTATATTTAATACGAAAAAATCTTCACCATGTAAATACCATGTTTGATAAGAACAAATAATCCATAAGCGCGCAAATGCCCTCTAACATTATCAATGGAATGAGATCTATGATTACCACAAAGTTGACACGGACACGGAA
>JAINRI010000295.1:0-20298 GCA_025413485.1 Ficus microcarpa | reverse complement strand
TATTTCAAACAGATAGGAGTAAAGAGAAAAAAACAATATTATACTCAGATAGGAAACAAAATGGTACAATGTCTGCATAATTATAAAGAAATTAACCGGAAAAAAAAAAAATTAGAACGTGTTTTACTCGGCCATAAAAACAACATGATAAATGGAAGCTTATGTTATGATACATTTGATATAGCTTCGTGTAACTGAGGGTCAATTTTCGAGTAACCTTTGGTATTCAAATAACCTTTACAGAACTTCATGTTAGGTAACTTTTAAAACAATTTCGTGTAATTAAAAGTCAAAATTAGTGTAACATTTGCTGTTGTGATTTAATAAAACTTGTATAGAATTACTTCATGTTACTTGACTTTTAAAACATGTTGGTGTTACTGAAAATCAATATCCATCTAATATATGTCGTTATTATTATTATTTTTTAAGAACATATGTGATTTTACATGAACTTTGGCAAATATGATAGGAATCTAGTAGAATGGACTTGGAAGACAATCTCGAGACCTTTGGCATTCAATGTCACTAGGTTGACATTGCAGACGGAAATGCTTTTAAAATCATTGTAAAAACATTTTACACACTACACCTACCAAATCATAGCATAAGCCAATTTCAAAAATAAATAATAAAATCATAGCTTAGGCCTAAATGTATGGATTTTTATTTAATGGTTAAAACGAAGAACGAACAAAGATCACTTATCTTAATGTTTGGTATGTAATCCTTTCAACAATTTTTTTTCAATTTAGGAGAGATTAAAATGAGTTGTTTTAAAAGATTTGAAGTCATTGCTCTAATTATTTCCTCATTCTTTTTTTCTTTTATCAAATAACCATAAATTTTTTAAAATCCTTCGCATAATCTTTTTGTCCCCTTCTTTTCTTCTATTTTCTCGCCTACCAAACACATTAGGGTGTGTTTACCAAACTGTAAAGGAAAGATGATTAGATTGGAAAGTAAAGTAAAGTAAATGAATACAAAAGAAGATCATTGATTCCCTTTCTAGTATTTACTTGCCTATTGGATGAGATTTGCCTCAATCAAATGGTCGACGTTGATCTCCATTGCCACAACAATCGCGCTTTGGGAAGATGGTTTAAAAGTTTCTGCTCGCAACTATAATTAGAGATTAAAAACCGATAAATTCATAAATTTGTGAAATAAAAATAGGCAAAAGTAATTTGAAAATTCCCTTTCTCTTTCTCTCTCTAACGCATGAGGGTTAGGGTTTCTCAATCGTTTTTCTCTCTTGGGGCCGGATTCTGATAGTAGCCTTTGGTCTGTCTCTAGTGTCTCGGCCCTAGAGATGAAGGTGAGAATCATATGGTAAGGTCTTAGTAGAGGCAAGCATGTGGCAAGAGGATGGGCGTTGTGAGAAGGAGCAAGGCATGAATGAGATAGTTGGTGTGTGGTTCTCATGCGCCGGGGAGGTCCTGCTATAGCTTGGCTTCGGTAACACAGTTTTTCTTGACAATATGGTTCATTTTATCGACAAGGACTCTTTTCGTGTGATTGGTTTTTTTGTTTTTTGGTTTCTAAGTTTGTATGTAATAATGACGATGTCTTCGTCATCTTTTCTTTGGGTGTTTTAGTTCTTTTTTTTTATTTATAATAATAAAGGCGGTTTCTCCACATTCCGAGTTGGTTATTTATTCATCAAATCTGAGTTTTGATGGTATTTTGGTTCCACTAGAGTTACTTCTATGTGGAGTTAGTAAGGATCCTAGTGCTATTAAGTCTTGGCCCTCGATTGATCAGGAAAATCCATCGATTGTTGGGGTTTTGTTAAAAAGAGCCTTACATGTACTCGATTTCAGTGTACCAAGATATATTCCCGTTATCGGGCCTTAAGCATAAGTCTTTCCCTTTGAGTGTCATTAGATTTTACTTGTGGATTCCTTCTTGTTGAAGGGTTTTGTCTCATGTAATACGAGATTTCTTATATTTGATATTTTTGTATCTCTTTAGTGAGTTTAATGAAATTTCCCTTTTCAAAAAAAATAAAAAAATAATTTGAAAGACCGTATTACAATGTAACATCTCTCCTTGATTTGGTCACATACAAAACTTTTACTATCGTGTTACAATGCAAGGATGCTTGACCCTTGTAGAATGTGAAATTAACAATTAATATGTATAGATTCAGTGGTCAATTTGAAGCCATTTGTTAGTTCGATCTCCTAGAGTTAATCTACATTAGCAAATCATATATTTGAAATCAAAATTGCCTAGGTTTACGCTAAAAGAAATGCAAACTATATTTAATGCTATGTTTAGTAGGTGGAATGGAAAATAAAGGAAGGCAAAATAAAATGTTAAGATGCAATAAATAAAAAGAAAGGATGGAAATTCCTTCATGTTATTTGATAAAAGAGAAAGAAAAATGTCTAATTTATTGCATTTTTACAGTTATAACCTTAAATAATTAAGAAGATGATGAATGATTAATGTCAAAATAGTTCACTTACATACCCTTTTTTTTTTTTTTTTTTTGGTCAAAATTGTTCCTTATCTTTTATTTCCAAAGTTGGAAGGATTAAAAATTTGTGGCCCCATGAATTACTTCCCAATTCTCTCTACAAAAGCAACTTAAGATTCTCTTGTCCTTCTCTAAAATCCATACTCCGACATCCTTGCTCTCCGTTTTCCACTCTACCAAACATAGACTTAAACTTTGTCTGCATAATCATATATTTAAAATCATTTGCATTGGTTTTCCACAGCTGAGACATTGTTACATAAGACAGGGCAAAATATCATATAGCAATACAAAAGGAAATTTGCAAGAAGTACATAGCATAACTCTTGGCCTCCTTATTAACAACAGAGAAGGGCATTTTCAAGACACGACTAACATAGATAATATAGGATGGCAATTTAAACGACATATACGTGACCAAGAACTCGAGACATGTTAGAAACCGCTATGCAAAGCATACGGAAAATTCTAGACACTCGATTCACTTTTTCTTGGCAATGAAGAGTCCCCACTTTGCTCCCCAGATGTGCTCCTGATTAGCTTTGCTTTCCATCCGCCAACTATGTCGTTATAGTCTTCCTGCAATCCAAATAACCCAAAAGAGTAAGAAGAATAAATATCAATATCACAACTACTTAGATGTAACAATAAAGAGCGATAAAGGGTTACAAGTTTAGTCTAGTGATAAATCATCACAGAGCCCCTAATATCCCATTGTCAAAAAATGTAATAGAGTGTAATAAATGAGGAAATTGTATAAGTTGTGCCCAATTACTTTTTTGTCATGATAATTGTACTGCCTAGTAGAGCTAAACTATTGAGAATTATATAGATAATTACTGAAAAGCATGACAAATGAAAGGGGAAAAGCGTACCTCAGAGAAGTCAGCGATGAATTCATCCTTTTCTTTCTCAACAACATCCAATTCCCGTTGCAGAACTTTTACGAACTGTAATGAGAACAGGCATTAAACATGGTGTAAGATCGGAAAGCTAAATAAAGTTTACCTTTGAGGGAAAAAATAAAAAAAACACGAAAACGCTTTATAGAATACAAACCTGATCAGTGCGATCTTCTGCAACAACATCCTCAAAACCAGCATCCCTAAGCATCTGAGATCATTATGTTCACAAAACCGTGTTATTACAGAACACAATATGTGTGTGTGTGTGTGTGTGTAAATGGGTGAAAATCTACACGAAGACTCAAATCAACCTGCCCATATGCTTCCACATCATGGAGATCATATCCTCTTTGGCTAATATACTTGGCAAACTCCAAAGACGGAGTTTCAGGACTCTTACAGTAGTCACTTATTAGAACCTTCCCTCCCGGCTTCAACCACTTATAGAATGATCTGAACAACGCCGGTTTGTCCTGCGGTTGTTCGAATGTCATGAAACATTCTAGAACAAGAAGAGCAAGCAAAAGAGTTCATAAATAGCCCAACATTAAAATGACTAGGAGAAGATTGCATTACTTGAATGTGTAATATGGTGTCCCGGCTGTATATGACATCGAATGAGTTTTCGGGATATTCTTTTTTGGTGCAATCAGCAACTTCAAACTCAACAGAGCACTTAAGTCCTATTGCACGTTCAAGTGCAAGAGAAATCATATTTATAGACAGGTCAATGCCAACAACCTCGACATCAAAGTTCTCCGCTATATAGAAGTCTCCTCCTCCGATGCCACAACCAACATCTAGAACTTTCTGGCCAGGCTTAAGCTCCAACTTCTCTACAAATTCCTTTGTTGTTTCTGCACAAGAAATCCAATATTCTCATACGACCTTTCCGTGGATGGAGGGAAGAGAACACGAAGAATAATGCAATCATGTTATTACTCAAGTTCGACTACAGGAGCAAAACCAAATTTACCATGGACAGTAGCATTCATGGTGTTTCACATGTTGTATAGCAATTAGACATGGTATAGATATGGTTAGTGTTCTCCATCATCCGACAAATATAACACGTACATGGTGTTACTTGTTTATCAACATAATGACTACGTATGCCTTACAACTAGTAAAGTCATCAAGTGGCTAAAATTAGCATTATTTAACCAATTAGAAAAGGCATAAACTTGAGATTAAAGATAATAAGGATACATTTTTAACGATATCCAAAATGCGTGAAGTTTGCTCTTAATAATCTTACTAATACAATGCATTAAAAAAAAAAAAATTTTTTTCTTTTAACAGTGTCATAAATTTCGAATAGACTTTTTATCAAACAAATGGTGGGCTATAGAAAAGTTAGAGAATTACCAAGCCCTCCGGTGCTGACATAACCTGGTCCAAACACACGTTCATAACGCAAGATGCCAGCACACTTGTACTGAACATTGTCCAAGAACTTCTGAAACCCTCTGTCGTCCTCTGAACGAACTTTTTGCCATAGCCAGCAAATCTGCACCAATTATGCAGTTTTACACACACACACATATACATACATACATACATACATACATATATATAAACTCCCATCAATTAGGCGCACACACACACACACACACACATATATATAGATTGATATTCAAAACCCATATGCCAGGCAAAAAGTCTTGGGAAATTTTTCCAAATATACCTGATTTTGGTTCTTTTTGTTTCGGACATAAGCTCCGATACATTTGCAGCTAACAAGAGAAAGTTCGTAGGAATTTCCAGATTCATCACACGTATGACATTCTTTGAAGACCTAACGACGCAGTAGCAAATATTATTATTGGCAAATATGTATCATAAGTCTTAAAGAAAGAATTGTACGATTGTGTTGCAAATATGTATCATATATATACACACTTCAGCGGTCTCATGTAACTTTGCTCTTTAAAATTTGAGAATTGGTATTTAGACCCTTCAAATTTTGAAATGTTAAACAAGAATATCACTTGGGCTTTAAACTGCAAGCAAAATCTGTCATATTTTAGTCATAAAAACTTTATTTTTGTCACCTACGACTTAAAGACAGTTGCAACTTTACCCCTTGAATATTGAAAATTAATGTTTACATCTCTCGAATTTTAAACTATTAATTAAAACACTCATTTTGTCATATTTTGTCCACTTGAGGGCTCGTTTGACACTAAATTAAATAATAAAAAATCAATTTGAAGTAACATTTTTATTAGTAAAAAATAACCTTAAACATATATTAAAATTCAAAATTAAACACTCAAAAAAAATTAATACAACTTTATTTAAAAGAAAGCAATATGCACAATCACGAAAATGACTAATGTGTTAATAATATTTGTTATAAATTTAAATCATCACAAGAAAACAAAAAAAAAAAAATTAAAGGAACTTGTGATATTTAGAAATGTTGAATTTTGACAGATATTTCAAGATTATTTACGTTTTATAAAATTTTTTGTTAAAAACAACGTTTTATTATTTAAACCAATATCACATTAAATTGTGGTTGTTTGGCAGAGAAGAAATCAGGATGGAACAGAAATTGAAAATTCATGGATCCTATCACTTTTTAATCATTTTAATTTTGGAAAGAAAAATGGATGGAAAATTATTGACGAAACAAATATAAATAAAATACATATTTAGACTTAATCTATCATCATCTCCTAATTTATATGAGGTTATAATTGTAAAACGGTTTTGATTAGATATTTGCTTTCTTATTTTCTTTCTCTTCTACCAAAAAACATGCTGAAAAAACCTCCTTTTTTTCATTACCCAGATATTTTACTAATCCTTCCTTCTTACTTTTCATCCCTCTCGCCAAAACATAACATAAATCTGATAACAAACTCAACAAACGCCTTGCTCAAAAATTCATATTTTTTTGTTTTCTTTTGTGTGTAAATATATGTATATAATTCTAAGCTTGTCAATATACACGTGGCACCCAAATAGAACTACCTTATCACAAACTTATAGGGAAAACCGGGAAAAAAAAATAATAATAAATATTTGGACCACACGTAGCTAACACCAACTTGATGACAATGTTAGTCCGGCTCCGGAACCAGATGCGCGATAAACTTATCATTCTCATTTAAAAGGAAATAATAATAATAATAATAATAATAATAAGAACTAGCTGTTTGTTTTCCGGGAAAGAAAAACTTTCCCTCCGGGACAGACCTAAAATTTTCAGCTTCATTAAGTGGTCTCATGAACCGCTAAGCCTATGGCCATGTAAAATTGATCTCATCATAATGATTAGAAAATATTTCAAAAACAAACTTTTAATGAAATTTGTTTAGTTTTAATGACAAATGAGCACATGAAATTAATTAAAGGCAAACCTTGGTATAAATCTAGGTTCCCTGTAATGGGTTGGATTGTATTTGCGCTTCGAGTCTCCTGATTGGTGGAAACAAGATTCTCTGAAAAATATGAGCCCACCCACATTCAACCATTTTACCATCCTTTCTGCCAAATTCTCCACCTGCAGTGACGCATAGAAATTTATGAATCGCCTCTAAATAATAGAAATATTGCATATTTATTCACCTACAAATTTGATGAATTGTGACCTTAAACACCATGTAAAATAGAAGTTGCTAGGGATCATATATTTATACAAAATCTATTCCTCCAAAATTAATATGTGCGTGTATTCTAATTTTTTTTAATAATAAATATAGATATAATGTGTTATATTTTTTGTAAAAAAAATTTCTCAAGATAAAAAGTATTACCATTCCTACTGTACTAAGTGTTAAAAAAATTTAGACAGAACTCATTCTAAAATCTAGTTCAAGGGGAGAGAGAATTCGTTTCATATTTAAACAATACAACAGTCTCATAACTAAAGAATGTAAGATAAATACACAATCTAACACCATTCCTCACGTCTAGTGTGAATCAGGTTTCAAATCCACTATCGTCTGCAAAATCTGACTTTTAATGTCATGTTAAATGTGTTTAGATAGAACTTATTCCTAAAAACTAGTTCAAAGACAGAGGGAGGCTATTGTACCCTTAAATACTAAAGAATCATAGTAACTTGATGATGTGCAACAAATAAATAAATAAAAAGTAAGGGCAAAAAAACCCTAAAAAATTTCAACAAAAAAGGAGATGGAAATCATCAGTTTTAAGAAAATTACAAACGGACTCAGGTGGTCCCTGTAATGCAAATGGAAGTCAGGTTTCCGCACTAATGTACTGCCGTTGGGCCCATGATCTCTTAATTTCCAATGTGTAAAAAAATCAGATTGGTGATTTACCAAAAAAAAAAAAAAAAAAATCAGAGTCATAAATAGCGGGAAAGGACAATAATTTTGCTGAGAATAGTGTTTTTTTTTTTTTTTGGGAAGAAAGGACAATAATTTATCAACAAAAAAGAAAGTACAAAGTTGAAACCTTTTTTTTTTAATTAAAAAAATGGAAAGACAGTCCAATTTTTGCCTCTCTATTTTTTTTTTTTCCTTTTTTTGGGGTAAATTCTGTCGTGCGTAAATTAACTCAAGAGAAGATAGTAACGTTATACCTCTTTATCAGATAAATACATGAGGAGCCAATTAGAGAAAATCAAATCCACCGATTCTTGAGAGATATTCAGCTCCGGGGATGTCACATCAGCGCACATAAACTTGACATTCTTGTAGTGTCCATTAATCTTTTCATTCTAAATAAAGAAAAAAAAAAAAAAAAAAAAAAAAAAAAAGGGAAACCCCCCCCTTAATGGATTAATTATAAAATAAGACCACACACGTCTTGAAGATACTAAAATTGGTGAATAACAGAATAAAAATCTGAGACCACAATTGGTGAATAACAGAATATTGATGAATCTCTTGTTTTTCATGTCATGCATAGTTGGTGGTCCACCTTCTTGATGACACTCTCAATGAAGTCCAAAGCAAGAACCTGGCCAGCTTTCTGGGCCAATTCCCCAGTAAAACGACCAATTCCTGCTCCCAGCTCCACAACTGATTTTCCCTCATACGGTGGAAGCACAGAAAGTACCTGCATAATAAATGGAAAAAATATATACATATATATATATATCATTTACAAAAAGACTATGATTTTTAAGTTTTTAGACTAAATTTAGTCCAATGTCTTTTTTTTTTTTTTTTTACCGGTTTAAATTGCTACCATTTCTGAAATACAGAACACGGCGTAAGTTTGTAAACAAATATTGTATACCTCAGGTCGCTCTTCTTTGTCGAGATCGGACGCTTTGGAGTCGAGCATCATCGACTCTAACGTTAAATCTGCAGAGTGTTCTGTCCAGTATGTCTTCTGTATTTCACGCTCAGCTTCTCCTACGCCTACATATACATTTCTCAATTTTCATCTATTATTTGACATACTCTTGATAATTAACAATATCCCAGCTCCCCATTTCAGCAATAAATTTGCTATGAACTCTTTAAAAATAAATAAATAAATAAATAAATACACACACATATATATACACACACACAACAACAACAACAGCAAGAAGTACCATTAGCATGAGCAGCAGTCGCAGACATTTTAGTTCCAAAAACAAAAAAAGAACAGTTTGATTCGTTAGGAGTAGATTTCCGAAAGACAGATATATATATATATATATATGTATGTATGAAAATGTGTTTTTTTTTTTTTTTTTTTTAAGATGATGTTTAAACAGCCTAAATTGCAAGGAAGAGATCTAGAAAAGCTTGTGCTGCATATAAACAGCACTACACAGCACAGCACTTAACTAGCTAATTAAAATCTCTTCGGTTTGGTTTGGTTTGGTTTTGGTTTGGTTTGAAATGTGTGTGTGTTTACGGGCAAGGGAAGTAGGGGTTCTATTTATAGACCAATTGTCTTCGTCTTCTTCTAAAAATGCAATAATTGAGAGTACCTTAAATTCAGTCACATATATATATATATATTTTTTTTTTTTTTTTCTTTCTTTCTTTCTGATTTTTAGTACCTCTATAACGCCGCGGCAAAAGTATAAACACACACTTCCTTTTTTTTTTTTTTTTTGGCAATGAAAGAGATTATCTGTCTGTAACTGTAACTAGAGGCTGACAGAACGATAAAATGTCTCACAATTGTCGTAAGCACTATTTGTGTCCGTAACAGTTCGTAAGCACTCGAACTGTATTGAGTGCCTAACTTTTAATTTTAAACAAGTGTAAGATTTTTGAGTTTAATAGTAATTTTTTAGAAAAGATAAAAAAAATTCAGAAAAAACAAAAAATTTTCAAAAAAAAACAAAAATCATGATAAAAAATGTATAATTTAGTTTAAACCAATATTGAAACCAAACATGCCCCAAACAAATGTTTTTTTTTTTTTTTTTTTAACTTAAGAATACATGAATTTGAATTTTACATCTGGAATCCGGGGGTTTATTTTTTTTTCTCTTGAAGTAATAAATGTAACGTTTTTGTAGTCTTTTTTTATTTTCTGGCAATGAAAAGATAGTCTGTAACTAGAGGCTAACAAAATGAGAATACTGTTTCACATTTGTTGCGAGGGGGCAGTGCTACAAACACAATTTTAATCATAATTTTTGAATACAAACTCATAATAATGAGTTATCATATTTTTATTTAAAGATACAATCAATTAATGTGACAATCATTTAAACATCTATTAATAAAATATTAATAATTCACATGTCACGTTAATAGTTGATACTCAAAAGTTATAGTTAGAGTTGATATTGTTAACTTTTTTTTTTTTTTTTTGACTTTGATTTTAAACCAGTGTTAACAATAAAACGTTAATGATAATGGATTAAGTGCACTAGGTCTTTTTTAATTGTTTTTTTTTTTTTTATAGTGGTCTTTTTTAATTATTGAATTTAAGAATACATAGATTTTGAATTTTACAACTTGTAATGGAATCCGTTGTTAATTGCTAGATTTTTTTTTTAAAATGATTTTTACGTTGTGGGATTATTGATAAGGAAATAAAAAGACTCAAATTTCTGTTCGTAAAATCGGATCTGGTATCAGAATTACGGCGCAGCAGAAATTTTAAAAATTTTATGCCATTTCCGGAAAAAAGTTCATGATACATATAACAATAAATTAATTCATGATCAAGCATACATTATCTCTTGGATTCCGGAATTACTAAAGTGTCTGACCAATGTGTCTTCTCTACTATTCTCGAGTTCCACGTCTCAGAGTGTGTGTGGGCACACGTTCTATGAATCCAAGCGACTGGTAATATTTTCCGAAGTCTAGATTCCTCTTTCTCAATTCCGATGATCCTCGTTGATAATTTGATCCAACTTCTTTTTTCAAAACTACAAAACAAGAACCGGTTAACCTCCTATGAAAAATTATCACTCGGTTTAACCTTTCTCGCAGTTTTGGTTCAATGGAATTTTCTTTCTTTTTCTCTCTCACAAGATAGCCGAATTTCTTGATGTGGAAGAAACCAAAAAAAAAAATTTTCTCCCAAAAAAAAACGTTTTCCCTATAGAAAAATATCAAAAATTGGTTTTTCAAGAACTCCTAGCCTTTATATAGTATTCCAATCCTTTTCAAAATTTATCTCCTTCTTGAAAAATAATTAATAATTATTTTTCCAGATAAATCTTGAACCAAAAGATCATACAACTTTAGGGCTAGATTTATTGAACCTAAAAACAATTTTTCAACAGGAAATCTCAACTAAAAATTCGGCCACAAGTGAGATAGATCATGATTGGTGGTTCAAATTTTAAATCAAGAATCTAGACTAGTCAAAAGATCCTAGTCCTATCTTGATTCAAACTTCTTTTAAACCTTTTCGAATTTAAATAGGATTCACATATTTGAATAAATATTTTCCATAAACATTATCCATATTAATTAATTTAAATCAATGAAATATTTCAAATTTTCTTTCTTCACAAAAACCGTGCACCTCTTGAATTGGGAAAGAAAAAATCCATGAAATAATCACCATTATTTAAACCAATTAATAATTTAATGTTGGGAATATATTTAAACAATTTTGAAACAAAATTTTCTTCTCTCCACACAATTAAAAAAACATGCACCTCTTTTAATTAGGAGAGAAAAATTTGTTTTCCAAAATTCAAACACAATCTTATTTTCAAAATTCAAATTAACCAATTACATGTTGACAAATCATTTATCTACAAATTTCACATGTCCAATCCTTTCTTGATTGCATGTAAGAGAGTACCATGTCTTAATAGACATTTTTAAATTCCATTTATAATTTACCGATCTCATTAGGAACAAATCCTGAGACGCTTCCTGAAACTATATGAGCTAATAGAGGGACCCGATGGAAATATGTAAAGAGGCTTCTATAATTGTGAAAAACTAATCCCAGATTAATTATCCATCAATTATCAACTTCAAAACTATTCCACTAAAAGTTTGAAGCTGAACTCCTGTTTACATACCGTATTACGAAAGCTCTCTCACGTAGTGCTTCTTCCATGATTTATTCATCGCTTGCTTAATCCTCATATGTTATCCATGATTGAATTAAGGACTTTTTCCGTTTTACCTTTTCAACCATTTTAACTTAAAGTTCCATTATTCTCCATTGAAAGAACCACCAATTGTAAAACCATACAATTGGTAAACCATCAGAGAACACAAAGTAAACCGATGACCAAGATCTTGTTATACTATCTTTCAATCCCCGAATAATGCCTTTAAGTAGATAACATTTACTATCGTTAAGATAGCTATGGATTCAATATCTATGAATCTTGATTTCTCTATCCATAAGTCATGCATCCAAAACACAAGTATGTTGATCATGAATTAACAGTGTCTCACCTTTAGTGCATCAAAGTACATAAGTCATGGATGCGAACTCAAGTAATCATTTCAGGATTAAGATTAATACAGGATGATAATCAAAGCATCATTAATTCTTATAAACGGAATTATTAAACTGAATCAATTAACACTTTAGGTCCAGTCCAATGTCATACCTCAATACTGGTATACATTAAAGTTCTACTCGAAACCTATACAATGGTCAAGACAAACCATCCCTCCAAGAAAGTAGACAAACTTTACAATCTTATCATGAATAAGATCCCCAAATCTTATTCCGTTGATTGTGGACTATTTATTTAGACTGTTATCAAATTACCACGTATTCTATGCATACCCCGTATACATATGGTAATTTAATATATTACTAACAACCTAGAAGTATTTTATGTTTACTCAAAATAATCATACAATCAACAAATGAAAGTAAATAGGACACAACTTATTAAACATGGATAACTTCCTCTTATTAATATCAAAATGTCATATTTATAGAAAATCCCTAATATTGATTTTCTATCCTTATGGCACATATAGATCCCAACAATTTCAGACCCATTGAGTTAATCCGAACGAGCCTACTAGTAAATATATGCATAAACAAACCTTGAATAATAAAAACTACTTGGTTATACTTATGATATATTTTATAAAGACCTGTAACCATTTGTCAATTCACGTGTTATGCATGCACTTCTATCTAAAACAAAAGTAACTTTTTTATTATTAAAAATGTATTTCATAAATAACTTTGATATTATTTTTATTGGTGTCACTAAAAATTAATAATAAGGGTAATTTATCTATTTGATTCATGAGTTATAAATATTCAATATTATGTCACTTTAATACTGAACTTTTGATTTTGAAAAATTGGTCTCTAATTTTGTTATTTAGCAGTTTTGATCCCTCATACTAAAAGTGACAGACGATTTTTGAAATTTTAATATAGATAATAGATAACCGTATCCCTATTATATTATAACTAAAAATTTTAAAGAAATTATTACATTAAGTTCAAAATAGTTTACGTTTTAAGGGTTTTAATAAGAATAAGGACGAAAATTTCGCACTTGGCATAATTGTGTATGTGTGTTGGGGGAGGGGGGTGGTGGTGTGGGAAAGCTCAAGGCCAAATTTGTTGCTTGTGTGTGTGTATGTTGGCGGAGGGGGGGCGGGGGCGGGGGTACTTAGCTGGGCGAGAATAGGGGGAAAAAGGGTTTGGATTTGGATTTTTTTTTGGGAGGGGGGGACCAAGCTCAGCGAGAACCAAGGGAGGGGGGAGGGGGGGGGGGAAGGCTCGTCAAGAATGACAGGGGAGTTCGGATCTGGGTTTGGGGAGGGTGGGGTGCTCAGCGAGAACAGTAAGGTAGTTTGGATCTGGGTTTTTTTCTCTTTTTTTTTTTGGTGGGGCGGGGGGGGAGGCATCGAAGAAGATGAAGTCAGCCTTCTCTCTCTCCTTTTTTTTTTTTGTTATATGTAAATTGGATATTACTTCTTTTCAAAAAAATATTAGTATTTTCGTCTTTTAATCGTTAATTTAACTCATATGATAGGTCGCGTGACTTTTTCCCTTAGAAATTTAACGGACTCGGATGAAAAGGACTTTAATTGCTAATATTTAGAGAGTTTAAGGTCGTCTTGACCAAAATTAAAAAATTAAGGACCAACTTGTCACCTCTTTGATAATTTAGGAACTATTTAGACCAATTACTTTAAATTACAACATATATTTTTAGTAAATCTTTAGATTTCTTTGAATTTTGTAAAAATTTTTGGATTTACGGTTAACTTATAACAACTAATTTATGTGTATAGTTTCATGTTGGAGAAAGAGAATATTAGGAAAGTTACTATTTATATTCGGGAAAGTTATTGTTTTGTATATAATTATCTTTATTAGGAACTTTTAATTATTTGTAATTGTTGTAGTTTAAAATAGTCGTGATTTTAGGAGATTTATAAGCATTAAGCAACTTACATGATTGTGTATATTGTAACATGTATTTATATTGGAGTCTATTTATAGTCCTACTCACCAATGAATTTCTTGTTTTTAGTCTATGGATAGAAGTATAGTCATGTTAAATATTAATCTTGTGTTCTCATCCCCTTATCTCTTTATTTTTTATTTTTTTTCTTATTTATTTTCTATTAAAGGACCAAAGCTGATATGGGTTTCATGGTGGAGCTGTGAGCTTGCGAGGTAGGGGCCGCTGCGATCTAAGTTTGGCCCAGAAGGGTGACCTCGCGAAAATGAGGCCGCTACGATCTGGGTTTGTCGACCTGTGGTGAGCTCGTGAGGGTGGGGCCAAGGCGGATATGGGTTTAGCGACGAACGGACAGGCTCTCGAGGGAGGAGCAGCTGTGGTTTGGGTTTGGTCTTGCGAGGGAAGGATGTGCCTCGTTTTCTTTTTCTTTTTTCTTTTTACTCTGATTTAGCTTATTTTTTTAATCCCTTTTATGTATAAATTATGCTTTGTCAATATAAAGGTGAGTTTGCATGCCAAACTCAAATTTATATATTTAAACTTAATTTTTGTTATTTTCTGAAAAAGTTTTTGTCTTTTCTGAAAAAGTCAACAAAAATTACTATTGAAATTTAAAAATCTTAACTCAAACTCATACACCATACAGACCCTAAATATTTTACCACTTGAGTTGCACAAGCATACAATCTGAGGGGTAATCTAGTAAAATAATAATTTAAAAACAAAAAACAAAAAACAAGAACAACCCTCACTCTCTCTCTCTATCTCTTCTGCATGTTTTCATCTAAGAGGGCATGGGTTTCGCCGGAGGAATGACCCAAATCCGTCACCGGGTGGGGGGAGAGCCCGTCGCGGTGGGTAAGCGGTGGTTTTGGGTGGTGGCCTCCGAAATCACAAAGGCTGTGGGAGGCGGGGCGGCGAGCTCTGAGTTCGCGGCGACAGCGCGATGGGGGCGTAGGGTTGAGGATTTGTTGTTCTGTGAACCCAGATCAGCGAACGCCCAGCCTCGCGAGCCTATCTTTGCCTTCCAGATCCTCCGTGAACCCCCCACAACGGATTGCCGCCGTGCGAGATCGCGAGCAACTTCCGGTCTTCAGTCAGATATGGCATAATTAGAATTATTGATTTGCTGGGTTTGAGCGGAGAAGAGAAAGTATAAATGATAGTGGAATATTTTATTTGCTTCAAAAATTAAAAAAAAAAAATCTTTTATGCGCTGGGTTTGTTAAGATTTCGTTTGGTAAATAAGTTTAAATTGAAAAAGTATAATTTGAGTTGAAAATTTTTATTAATTTTTTAAAAAATATAAAATTAAAAAAAAAAAGAATAAAAATTGAAATGAAATAATATAATTTGAGTTAAATTATCAAAAGAGATCTAAGTTTATGCAGGAGAGGTGGAGGATTCAAACCTGAAGTTTTTTTGTGTTCTTTTTTTTTTTTTTTGAAAACTGATTAGTATGATATGGTAGGGATAGTTTAGTATTTTCACGGTAAAAATAAAATCAGATCTTGCTGGAAAATTGGGAGTTTTTAGCTGCTGTGGGTGAAAAGGACTCATTCATATATTTTTTTAAGAATTTAAGGACTAACTAATTTTTAAAAAAAAAATTTTGAGAATTAATCGACGCTTTTAGTAAAAGTTGAAGGATCATTCTAGCAATTTCCTTTTTTTTTTTTTTTTTCTGAGAAATTTTTTTAGAAATAGTATTGGTTTAGTGTTTTTTTAACTACATATCTAAATTTCTTTTTGTTTTTAAATAATATAGTAATTTTGCTTAAAAATGATCTATGTTAGTTATTCTATTGGAAAATTAACAGATAGTCATTTAAAAAAAATTAACAAAAAGGACTAACTTGCACTATTTTAAAAAGTATAGGAATTAATCAATTAAAAGAATAAATTCGATGACCAAACGGCATCTTCAATAAAAATGCAGGGACCATTACAGCAATTGATTGAGTAATTGACTTAAATAGTTACTGGACTCTTTCAAAGGTAATGGTTTGATCTATATTGTTTTCTCTTTTTTTACTTGGTTGAGATAACCTTGAACTTTTATATTTTGGTCATTTTAGTCATTTTTGTTCAAAACTGTTAAGTTTTTAATAGAGATGGTATTTTAGTAATTTAATAACAATTAATTTAACAAAATAAATAAAAAATAATTTTCTCTCTCCTCCCTCTTTCTCTCTCTCTCCATTTCTGAAAAAACCTATCCCTAAGGGAGGGGACCACAACGGAGAAGAAGGTGGAGGTAGGGGGTGAAACACTAGACGGCAGCATGCGGGAGGAGGGAGAAAGGAAGGGAGGGTCGAAACGCATGGTGGAGGTAGCGTGGGGTGGGGGCGGGGGGGAAGGGGGAGCCAAAGCTCAAATCACGTTGGGTGGGTCCAAAACCCAAATTGCAATGGCGTGGGAAGGAGGGGGGGAGGGGGGAGGAGGGAGAGAGACGGCAAGCAAAAACGCAGATCGTGCTGGGGTGTCCGAAACTCATATCGTGACAACCACGGAAGGGAGAAATCGTAGTGTCGGAAGGGGTAAGGGCAAAACCCATATCGCATTGGGGCGAAGGGGAACATGTGGGGAGGAGAAGGGGAAGAAGGGAGGAAGGGAGACGGCCAGGGAGGGGAGGGGAGAGAGATAGAGGTCGCTCCCCCTTAAATATAAATAAGTTTAAGGGTCCGTTTGATTGGTTAGTTTGAGTTGAAATGTTTTAGTTATAATAGTAAATTTTTTTGAATTTTCAGAAAAGACAAAAAATTTTTTAGGAAAAAGATAAAAAAAAAAAAGTACAGTTTGAGTTGAAATGAGATGATGAGGCAAACAAACTCTAAATATAAATGAGAATATTTTTGTCTTTTTAGGAATATTTTCTTTCTTTCAAAAAGCACAAAACATATTTTTCACGTGATCATTCTGTAAGTTTTCTAATGAAATCAAGTGGAAACAACTAAACCGTCATTTTTTTAAAGAGTTTAACTTCAGCATGACTAAAAAAAAAAGTAATAATAATTAAAGTTTCACTTTTTAAAAAAATTTAGGAACCATTGATATTAATTACTTCTTCTTGTCCTTCTTTTTTCTTTTTGTCTTTTTATTTTTCTTTTTCTTTTTTTTCTTTTTTTAAATCGGCTCTCGGCTTCTTCCAAAAGGCAAAACGTCTTTATTCAATTTTCTGACGATAATTGACCTTGACCCCTTTTGTTTTCTGACGATTCCTGGGGAAGCTGCGAAACGCCGTAGGCTGCATTTCACTTTCCCTTTTGTTTTCTTTTAATCAGTTATAATTGTCAAACGAATCTTTGCGAGTTGCGTCAATTATTAATTTCTTTTTTTTTTTTTTGCCCTTTTTTGATAAATAAATGCACTCCGAAGTTCTTGTCGCTACAAGGAAACTGAAGCTCTTGGGTGGGCCCCCTTTGGTAGATTCAATGGTAGCAACGTTGGGAAATACTACTTTACGTTTTTCTTTTTCCTTCTCAGCATCCCGGGGAATCGATTGGATAAGTTGATGTGAAAATGTACGTTTAAAAAAATATAAAATCAAAATTAACTGTAATAAAAAGATATTATTAAAATTTTAAATATATTTAGAGAAAAAATATGTAATATGGATGTGTTATATTTATCTTTTTTTTTGTGATTTCAAAAAAAAAAAAATCTCATTCGGATTTGAAATAAAAAAATTATGAACTTATGATATGCATTTGATTTGTAGGTTGGATGTTGAAATATCTGAGTTATAATTGCTTTATTTTTGAAAAAAAAAATCTTTTTGATTTTTTAGAAAAGACCAAAAATAATGAGTTGGAATTTTTTTTTTTTGTTTTTAAATGAGTAAATTAAACAGAGGCTTATATTTTGAATTTTTTGACAAAAGAAGAGAGAGAAAAGCGAGATGTAGATTTATGGATTTTAGAATTGAGCAATAAAAACTCATATGGAGTTGTTGTTCTAAACAGGGATTTAGTACATTAATTTTTTTTTATGGATAGAAATTGTTTTTTCACTTATTAAAGTGATTGTTTATCTTTATTTATGAGTTTTTCCGCTGAAAATTTGTAACATACAATATAAAGTGAATTTAACAGTTGAAAAAGAAGAGGTCCTATTATAAAAACTAACTTATTTTTATTTACTTATTTATTTATTAATAGAAGATGGCGCATTATGGTGCTGCAATTTACTAGCTGTAGCTAATGGGCGGGGACCAAAATTCCTATTATATATAAAAACGAAAGTGTCATTTATAGCATGAGTTTAGATGATATCTAATGACAAATTGATTCTGAATTAAATATGGGAAAGGCATTATTATTGCGTTGACAGCTACTGTGATCAAAGGAGACAGACAATGAAAGTAGATTCCATTTTGATTTGTATGGGTCCTTGTGAATTTTGTTCCACATTTTTTTAGCTTAAAAAATTGTGGAATAAAATCACTAGCACTGGACCGCAAAAAAATTATAAATGAATCTGAATTTCACTCAAATATTGATTTATTTCTATATTTTCAGGATTATTCTTATTTATATCTCCCTTCAATTTTGAGGTTATTTTCACTTTATTTTCTGAAATTTAAAAGCTCACACTCTACCTTTTAAGTTTCGAATTAGTCTTCACTCTACTCCTTCCATAAAAATGATTTAAGCACAGTAATGTGATAGTTTTCTATTTGTTTTTAGTGTAAATCATAATTTACTAGGTTTAGTAGGCATTAATTCAACTTCTTTTTCTTTCTGTATGTTTTTAACATATATTCTATTAAAAAGGATTAAATGCGATAAATTCAAAATTGAAGAGATAAAGTGGGAGCCTTTAAAGTTGAGAGATAAATTGGGAATGACCTTAAAGTTCAGAAACATAGATGAAAAAAATCATATTATAATTGATTTTTTGTTTTGAATTTGAGGATAGGATTTCAAACTCTACACCTTTTAATTAATATATTACTGTTATATTATATTTATAATCACATATTTTAATAGATTTGATATGATATTATCAATGAAAAAAAAAATTATAAACTGGGGAACATGCCATGTAAATATGGCCCAATTTAGATTTTCAACTAATATCTATTAGCTAGTAGCTACTAAGTTTATAGACATTCCATATGCATTGTTGATGCCAAAAATGTCTCCGGCACCGACACCCAATGCGGTCGGCTGCTCCGACCGTCCTCGCCCGTGTACTCTGTTCGTTCTTTCGTGTTCCTGCAAGACAGGGAGAAAGCACCTAGAAGTGACGGGGACACCGGTGGGGTGTCTGCCGTGGGCACTCCGATGCTTAAGTCAGAACTTGGGTCTGATGAGCGAAGGGAGAGGCAGAGTTTTGGCAAGGATAGAGTGTGTGTACCTGGAACGGAGGAAAGGTCCTCTATTTATAGGCGTTTCCCGCGGGCTCGGGTGCTCGGGGCGACCCGATCGGGTCGGCTCCCTACGGCGCCCGGCGGGTGAGTAGGGGCATGGTGCCCTCAGGTGGTGGGCCAATCTGGTGGCGCCACGTGGTATCTGCCCTGCGCCAAGGACATCGGGGCGGTTGTAGCAGGTGGCGGCAGGGATGGTTCCAGCCGGTTCAGACGGCGGAAATTCGGGAGATAGTGGTGGCAGGTGGCGGTAGGCCGCGATTTGACCCCCTGAAATTATGGGGCGTACTTCCTCATGGAGTGGCGGCGCACGGGCACAAGCTGGGTGACCAGATGATCCGAGCACGAGGGTGTTCCCGATCATGAGGAGGCGAGCTTCCGGTACCCTGATCGTGTGGTCGGACGTGCTCGGGTGGCGACGCGGTCGGAGGTGCTCGGCCATACGAATGGTGAGTGGTCGGCTACAGTTGGCGAATATGTACCCGATCACACGTTGTGCTCGGTCGGGATTCCCCGGTGGTCTCTCTGGTATGGTCGGATGTGACCGTGAATATGGACTTTGCCGGGCACAAAGTGTTCCCGGTGTGTGAGCACGATGTCGGAGCGGGTAACGGCCTCAACATAAGCCCCCCTAGCATCTCTGGGCGGGTACGGCCAGAGGTGCTATATCTGTTGGCCTCGCGCGACGAGTAACGGGACCGACCCGCTTAAGCTGTCTTTGCCGGGT
>JAINRI010000292.1:0-20196 GCA_025413485.1 Ficus microcarpa | reverse complement strand
TAAGAAAGATAAGTTTTAAGCTAAGTCTTTTATGAAAGGGTTTTAAGTTCAAGCTTTTCAAAGAAAGAGATTTTTAGTTAAGTTTTCAAAGAAAAATGTTGAACGTATGGTAGCCGGGATTCAGCGCACCGAGTTACCGGGCCTCGCCCCAGCCCAGAGTTGACCCGACAGGGTTGACTTTAGCTCACTAAAGGTTGACTTCGGTTGACCAACAAGAAAACAGTGTTATATGAGCCCAAGGGTAGGTGTTCGACCTAACCCGATGTTTTCTAAACGGGCTCAGCATACAACGATTTTCAAAAATAACCCTATGGTTATAAGAGGCTCTACGTTAGGGGGACATATAGCCGAAAACCCGCATGAATGTTGGTTAGTACCAACATATAATAGAGATGGACTTGAAGTCTGACGTACGACTTTCAATCGAGCAGGAGGAGTTCTGCAGCGAAGGCTGGACAAGGATCTGCGTAACAACTAAGAATAGACGGTAAGTACAACACCGTCTACAGCACAAGCTAATAGGATTAGACTATTAGACTCGATGATGTGCTTGTGTGATGTGCTATGTATTCATGAATGCAACATGAAAATGCTAAGTAGGATAAGCAAAAACTAAGTAGAAAAGATGACATCTAAGTGTATGTTCACACGTAAAAAGATAGTAAGAAATAAGAGCCGTGTCGATCCACCCGCATCAGGTCGGGTCGGACTGTGGATTGATCTGGATTTGGTTTGGCCGCCCCAGACAATTCATTAGTCGCGCGCCGGATTCGAACACGTAGACTAAGGGCCCATAAAATATAAAGAAATATAATGAAGCATAAAATGACCTATGCATGCTAAGTGTTATATGTATGTATGTATGTATGCTATGTATGTATGTATGTATGTATGATATGTATGTATGTATGTATGTATGTATGTTAATGTATGTATATGTATGTATGTATGTTGTATGCTATGTAAGTATGTGTAGTATGTGTGATGTTAAGTTATTGTGTTAATGTTTTATTGTTGTTATTTGTTTTACGGCCTAGGAGTTGTACTTACTGGGCCTCAAGCTCATTGTTTTAAGTTTGTGCTGTAGGTAAGTCGCCTGTCAGCTGATGATGATGCGGGGGAGTAGCGGGTCAAGCAATGTAAAATCGTGGTATATGGAGCCGCTACGCATTTTGTGTGGTATACACTTATATAAGAAGATACTTTTTATAAATAATAATTAGTATATTATGTACAGAAACAGTATTTTAAGTTATGTACATAGTTTTGTGTACTATATAAAAAAAAAAAAAAAAATCCGCTGTGTTTTCTAAGTAAGTTTATGTATGAATGAATGTATGTACGTAAGGGTAACGGCCTACGCTAGGTGGGGCGTTACAAGAGTTGGTATCAGAGCGGTTTCCTCGCGACACGATTTTACAATTGCCTGACATCGCCTCCACCATTGCAAGTAAGTTTAGATTTATTTGTGTATGTATTGTTTTGTTTATGTGCTTTATGGTTTACGATTATGTTGTATGGAGTAGACGCGACAGCATGGATCCACAGCAAGTTAAGAGGGATCGAGACGCGGTGGTAGCTTTCTACCGTTCACGACCAGCATACTTCGACAACACTCGACGATCGATGTCGGTCAGGCCATGGCTACGCGATATGAAGCAGACCTTCGCTATATGTCATATCGAGCAGCACCTTCAGGTTACACTCGCCAGCAGATGTATGATTGGCGATGTTAGATTGTGGTGGGTTACTCTCGGGGAGCCACAGTTGCTGAGACGCACGTGGGCACATTTTTGTTCAATAGTGATGACCAGATATGGACCACTACCCGCTAGAGGACTCGGAGCGCCAGTTCGCGACCCAGTGATCTACAGAGATATGAGACAGGCTCAATATCAGATACTGTCTCAGGATTGGCACGCGTATCCAGGGGAAGCGATGAGCCACTACTGTTGGAGGTTCCAAGAGATGATGCTTCCCCATATTCCGCAAGAGATGCCCGATTCTGAGTTGCAAGCTTTGTTGCTCATGAGGAGAGGGATACCACAGCATATCCAGCAGTTTGTGCCGACGCCGAACGATCAGATGACTATCGGCAGTTACAGTGATGATATATTGGAGGCCGAGACAAAGGCCCAGGCCGTACCAGCTGAGTCCGCAGCTGAGGCTCAGGCTCCTGATGATGTTGATGAGCAGCCGGATCCACCAGTCATCGTTCTTTCGAGCGATGACGAGGACGATATAGACGATGATGCTGCCTACGAGGAGTGGGATGACCCTGAAGAGTTTCTCGACGAGGATGCACCTGACCCGGTGATTGTACTTTCAGACTCCGACACCTCGGTCAGCACTCTCGACGACATCGAGTAGATTAGGTCGATAGTGTATATTTCTTTTGTTTAGGACCGTCTATATAGTATCTTTTGTATTCGGTTATTTTGTTTATATCTGTGTAGGATGGCAAGTGGTAGCCACTTCCATCCGAAACTCTGTCCGTTTTAATATAAAAATATGTATATTATGTTGTATATATGACAGTAAGTATTTTGTACAGTATGTACTTTAGTTATGATATGTACCCTTGTTTTTGTATAAAAAGGAACCGTGCGAATCACGGGATATATGATAAGTTTATGTTATGATAAGATATGTTATGATGTCATGATATGTTAAGTATGTATGTTATGCTGTATTAAGTATGTATATGCTATGCTATGAAACGTATGTTTATGTGATGTCATGTAATGCATGATAAGATGATATGTTGAGATTGTTATGGGAAAAAGAATATTGTTAATATTTCTTTTCCTATATTAGGATTATAAAGATGGTTCGTACGAGAGGTAATACGTCTGCCGATGCACCAGAAGATCCGCCACAGCCGGATGTGATCACACTAATGATGAATATACAACGACAGCTGCAAGAGCAGCAGCAAGAGATGGCAAGGTTTAGAGAGCAGTTGGAGCGGATGAATCAAGCTCCGCAAGTTCAAGCTGCGCCACAGCCAGCGCCGCCAGCACAGCCAGTGGTACCTCCGGTACCAAATGTGAATGTTCAACAAGAGGCCCAGCCAGTAGCGCCTCCACCGGCCGAAATTCCAGTGGCACCAGCTGCCATACCGGCAAATCCACCAGCAGTTCGGGAAGATATGTTATACGAGCGCTTCAGACGAATAAAGGCGCCTGAGTTCGAAGGACCGACCGATCCGATTGCTGCCGACAATTGGCTTATTGATATTCAGGTCATTCTGGATTTCATGAGGCTTACGGAACAAGAAAAAGTACTATGTGCCTCTTTCGCGCTGAAGAAGGATGCGAGGCACTGGTGGATGACGGTTGAAGCACGCCGGAATGTGATGGCTATGACCTGGCAGGACTTTGTCCATGAATTCCGGACAATGTACTACAATAGAGAAGTCCTTGCAATACAGCAGGATGAATTCACGAACTTCACGCAGGGATCATTGTCAGTAATGGACGCAGTAAGAAGATTCGAGCAGCTAGCCCGTCTATGCCCTAAGCTGGTACCGAACGAAGAAGAAAAAGTCCGGTTGATGATGAGGATGTTTCGCACAGACATAGCGAAACTAGTCAGCACCGGCAACAGCCCGCCAGAGACTGTGTCTGAATGTGTGAGCAGGGCGGTTAGAGCCGAGTATTGGATAAATCGGGACAAAGAGGCAAGAGCTCAGATCTTCAAGTCCCGAAAAGAGGAAAAAGCTGCTGGCAAGACAAATCAACCTCGACAAGGTGAGGAAGCTAACACGGAGGGTCAAGCAAGCAAATCTGGCCAAGGATCCAAGCAATTTGGGAAGAATAAAAGGAAAGGAAATTTCAATGGCCAGGATCAACAGAAGAAGAATAACCGGGGAAATGATGGTAACAATGTCACTTACCCCACTTGCGACACTTGTGGGAAGAAGCACCCGGGAATATGCAGGAAGGGATCTAATGCTTGCTATAATTGCGGGAATGAGGGACACTTTGCTAAGGACTGCCCTCAGAACAACCAGAACCCCCAACCGCAATATCAGAACCAGCAGCCACAATATCAGAATCAGCAGCCACAGTATCGGAACCAGCAGCCGCAGTATCAGAACCGCAATTCCAACCAGAGACAAATACATGCGGTACAAGCTAGGCTGGAGGGACCAACAGTACAAGGCAGAATAGAAGCGCCAGAACCTCTGACCCGAATCTATGCCTACACTCCGGGGGATGCGGAGGCAGGGACGTCACACGTGGTGACAGGTTAGATTTCTATCACCACTTATCATGTCATTGTCTTAATTGTTTCCGGCGCAACGCATTCGTTATATCCCTAGAATTTGTTTAGAAGTTAGGAGGCAGTGTTAGTAGAATAGCAACCTTTCAATGCTTCTCTACCATACGGTGAAATTTTGTGGTCCAATTTCTGGATCCAAAATGTTCCCATCATGATATATGGCAGAGGATTAATTGTAGGTCTCATCGTAATCAAATTTCACGATTTCGATGTGATCTAGGGGGATATGACGCTAGGATCGATTGCAGAAGGCGCAGAATTTAAGACTTCGGATGACGGTATACTCCATTTTAAGGGAAGAATCAGCGTATCCGACACCGGAAATCAGAAAGAATGAGAATCAGGTAGCAGAATACGTGTCAAAGTGCCTGACTTGTTAGAAAGTTAGGGCCGAACACCGACTTCCAGGAGGGAAATTGTAAAAGATCGAGCTTCGGAAGTAAGATGGGAGCAAATTACGATGGATTTTGTGGACTAACTACCCCAAGTTGTCTCAATTTTCGAGGACGAAAATTTTTAAGGAGGGTAGATTGTAATATCTGGTTTCCATGTTGCTAATTCTTGTAGAGAATTAATACATGTGTGGTTATGTGATTTTATGAGTAAAGTTCAGTCCAGAACTTTCAGATGTGTTTTGTGGGTTTTTATAGTCTAAAAAGGCTTAAAACTGATATTTCGGGCGATAATGAGTGAAAACTGATCATTTTAAGAAAAGTTAAAATTTTGACCGAAAAGTCAACCGTTGACCCGAAAAGTCAACGTTTGACCAAAATGGTCGAAATTAAGAATTATGAATTTTAAGATCAGTTTTTCACGAAAAAGATTGCCGAAACTCATTTTTATTAGCAGATAATGAAAATGAGACTTCGGTTATTCGCTTTTCAAATCCGGCGATTTTTCTGAGCTCATAGAGCAAAAAGGGTTTGAGAAAACGAGAAAAAGATTTTTCGACCCGATTTTCCGACGGCACGTCAAAAATCCAAAAACTGTAAAATAATATTTACAGTATTGGAATTTAAATTTTTGAACTCGACGTTTCAAGATTTTCAGTCAAAAAACCCAAGCTTTGGTTCAAGAAAAGTCTAGATAACTCTTTGTTCTTATCCTCATGATGTGGTGGCCCAATTAGCTCTTGCCAAGTGTCCATGACAACTCACAATTGGTTGTTCTCCATTTTTTCCCTTGCTTGGTCGGCAAGCACAAGAAACAAGAGCAAAAAATCTTGTTCTTGGAAGCTCTTCAAGAGCTCTATAAATACCCCCTCCATCTCCTTCATTTTTATTCACAAACTAAGCAAAACTCTTGCAATTTTTCAGCAAGAAAACCGTGAGAGAGAACAAGAGAAATCAGAAAAATTTGTGAGCCAAACTTCACCTCCAACCTTCGGGTAGTCTAGGGAAAACCGTGGAAGAGAGAAAGAAAATTTTCTGGTGGCTGTTCAGCCCCTTTGCCGTGAGCTTGGAGCAGGGGAAGCCGTGGGTGAGAGCCAAAAATTTTGGGGAAAAAGTGAACCAAGGGTTCGGGTGGTGTGGCTAGCCAAGAGAGTGAGCTTGGGTGAGTGTTTTGAGGCTTGATTTTGCCTCCAAGCAAGCTTCGGGTGGTTTGAGAGAAAGGGAGAAAAAATTTTCAGTTTAGGCCATTAGCCCCTTGAGTGGCCGAGCAAGCCAAGGAGAGGCTCAAGGAGCCGAAAATCTGGTGGTTGGTGCACCTAGAGGGTCAGCCGAACCATAGGGAGCCAAGGGGGACCATAGGAGCCATTTCGGTTTGTCAAACCCTAAGGGCCGAAATCCACCCACTTGAGGTAAACTTCTAAAACGTTTTCTCAAGTTTTAAATTGAGTTTTAAAGCTTTGATTATGTGTATTGTTTCAGCCAAAAAGTTGTAAGGGCTTAAGCCCATGTGTGGTTTATTTTCTGCCTATGTGCTTATGGTTGCCGAGTGGTTTGATTGGTGAGACCGAGTTATGGTTTGTGTGTTTGCTTGCCTTTTTAAGCTCGGTTTTATGCTTAATTGTGCTAGAAAGCATGCTAGGGTTGATTGAGGCTTTATGTCCCCATTTAGGTCAGATTTTTGATGCTTGATTGGCTCGGATTTATGATGCTAGGTTGCTAGAAGTTTTTGATGCATGCTTGGTTAGTGGAACCGTGCAACCCTAGGCAATTTAGGCTCGGTTTGACGGGTTGCACGAGCACGTGAGTTGGCTTAGTTAGCCGTGAGAGAACGCTAGACGCGCTGCATGAATTGAACCTAACTCCCGCAGTGGGCGGTCGAGCTAGAACCATCGTCTTAGGCCGTAATCAATGAACCTAAAAACCGAAACTGTCTCTCGGGTTCCCTGGGAGCAGTCTCGGGAAAACGTCCCAGTTGGCTGATAGAGGCCGAATTGGCCAAAACGTAAAACACGAAAGTTGTAGACTAGGGTGTTTCCTAGGGGGTACGCGGGCACTTTGCCAAAATAAGGCTCCAAAGGCCTATTTTTATACGAAAAACCGTAGGCGGGTCCAAAGACCCAGTTTTTGTGTTAAGTTCAGTTTTGATTTAAAACTGACACCAAACGGTAAGGAATTAGAAAATGTGTAAAACACGAAAGTTTTAGAACTCCTCGAGGGCTAGAACTTTCGTGAAGAAAGCTTTTTCAAACTCAAAATGGATTTTTAGTTATAAGCTAAAATCTGAAAACGGTGCAGGACTCAACAAAGCCCTGTGCACGAATTTTGTAGAACCAACTTAGGAAAATTTATTTTCAAACATAAGACGTTATTTTAAGCACGGAAACTGTCCCAAAAGCAGTTTCCGACCCTCGACCATTTTATGAAAAATTAGGCCAGGATTCACGAAAGTTTTAAGAAGACAAGTTAAGAAAGATAAGTTTTAAGCTAAGTCTTTTATGAAAGGGTTTTTAAGATCAAGCTTTCAAAGACAAGAGATTTTTAAGTTAAGTTTTGAAAGAAAAATGTAGAACGTATGGTAGCCGGGATTCAGCCCCGAGCTACCGGGCTCCGCCCCAAAGCCCAGAGTTGACCCGACAGGGTTGACTTTAGCTCACTAAAAAGTTGACTTCGGTTGACCAACAAGAAAACAAGTGTTATACGAGCCCAAGGGTAGGTGTTCGACCTAACCCGATGTTTTCTAAACGGGCTCAGCATACAACACGATTTTTCAAAATAACCCCATGGGTTATAAGAGGCTCTACGTTAGGGGGACATATAGCCGAAAACCCGCATGAATGTTGGTTAGTACCAACATACAATAGAGATGGACTTGAAGTCTGACGTACGACTTTCAATCGAGCAGGAGGAGTTCTGCAGCGAAGGCTGGACAAGGATCTGCGTAACAACTAAGAATAGACGGTAAGTACAACACCGTCTACAGCACAAGCTAATAGGATTAGACTATTAGACTCGATGATGTGCCTTGTGTGATGTGCTATGTATTCATGAATGCAACATGAAAAATGCTAAGTAAGGATAAGCAAGAAGCTAAGTAGAAAGATGACATCTAAGTGTATGTTCACACGTAAACAAGATTGAGTAAGAAAATAAGAGCCGTGTCGATCCACCCGCATCAGGTCGGGTCGGACTGTGGATTGATCTGGATTTGGTTTGGCCGCCCCAGACAATTCATTAGTCGCGCGCCGGATTCGAACACGTAGACTAAGGGCCCATAAAATATAAAGAAATATAATGAAGCATAAAATGACCTATGCATGCTAAGTGTTATATGTATGTATGTATGTATGTATGTATGTATGTATGTATGTATGTATGTATGTATGTATGTATGTATGTATGTATGTATGTATGTATGTATGTATGTATGCTATGTATGTATGTATGCTATGTAAGTATGTTAGGTATGTATGTGATGTTAAGTTATTGTGCGTTAATGTTTTATTGTTGTTATTTGTTTTACGGCCTAGGAGTTGTACTTACTGGGCCTCAAGCTCATTGTTTTAAGTTTGTGCTGTAGGTAAGTCGCCTGTCAGCTGATGATGATGCAGTGGGGAGTAGCGGGTCAAGCAATGTAAAATCGTGGTATATGGAGCCGCTACGCATTTTGTGTGGTATACACTTATATGAGAGAAGATACTTTTTATAAATAATAATTAGTATATTATGTACAGAAACAGTATTTTAAGTTATGTACATAGTTTTGTGTACTATATAAAAAAAAAAAAAAATCCGCTGTGTTTTCCAAGCTAAGTAAGTTTATGTATGAATGAATGTATGTACGTAAGGGTAACGGCCTACGCTAGGTGGGGCGTTACAGATTGGACGTATTCTCTATATCTACTCCATTTTCTAAAGCCTATAGCCTTCTCTAGTGAGAGAAAATTGGTCGGGCTCAAAATTTCTAAAATTTAAATCATTAAATCTTGCTCTAAATAGTATTTCAATGGTCCCCTTTAAGTCGAAAAATACCTTCCGGATGGTGATTTATGGTACTCAAAATATTCGATGGCTATAGCCTACTCCGTCGAGCAAAAATGGGTATGTATCAAAATTCCAAAGCCTATAGCCTTCTCTCGCAACTGAAAATTTTTCTGTCTCAAATTTCTACAACTTTGGATCATTAAAAGATACTTTCAACATAATCTAACGATCCATTTTGTGTCGAAAAACTCCTTCCGGATCACGATTGGACGTATTCTCTATATCTACTCCATTTTCTAAAGCCTATAGCCTTCTCTAGTGAGAGAAAATTGGTCGGGCTCAAAATTTCTAGAAATTTAAATCATTAAATCTTGCTCTAAATAGTATTTCAATGGTCCCCTTTAAGTCGAAAAATACCTTCCGGATGGTGATTTATGGTACTCAAAATATTTGATGGCTATAGCCTACTCCGTCGAGCAAAAATGGGTATGTATCAAAATTCCAAAGCCTATAGCCTTCTCTCGCAACTGAAAATTTTTCTGTCTCAAAATTTCTACAACTTTGGATCATTAAAAGATACTTTCAACATAATTCTAACGATCCATTTTGTGTCGAAAAACTCCTTCCGGATCACGATTGGACGTATTCTCTATATCTACTCCATTTTCTAAAGCCTATAGCCTTCTCTAGTGAGAGAAAATTGGTCGGGCTCAAAATTTCTAGAAATTTAAATCATTAAATCTTGCTCTAAATAGTATTTCAATGGTCCCCTTTAAGTCGAAAAATACCTTCCGGATGGTGATTTATGGTACTCAAAATATTGATGGCTATAGCCTACTCCGTCGAGCAAAAATGGGTATGTATCAAAATTCCAAAGCCTATAGCCTTCTCTCGCAACTGAAAATTTTTCTGTCTCAAATTTCTACAACTTTGGATCATTAAAGATACTTTCAACATAATTCTAACGATCCATTTTGGTCGAAAAACTCCTTCCGGATCACGATTGGACGTATTCTCTATATCTACTCCATTTTCTAAAGCCTATAGCCTTCTCTAGTGAGAGAAAATTGGTCGGGCTCAAAATTTCTAGAAATTTAAATCATTAAATCTTGCTCTAAATAGTATTTCAATGGTCCCCTTTAAGTCGAAAAATACCTTCCGGATGGTGATTTATGGTACTCAAAATATTGATGGCTATAGCCTACTCCGTCGAGCAAAAATGGGTATGTATCAAAATTCCAAAGCCTATAGCCTTCTCTCGCAACTGAAAATTTTTCTGTCTCAAAATTTCTACAACTTTGGATCATTAAAAGATACTTTCAACATAATTCTAACGATCCATTTTGGTCGAAAAACTCCTTCCGGATCACGATTGGACGTATTCTCTATATCTACTCCATTTTCTAAAGCCTATAGCCTTCTCTAGTGAGAGAAAATTGGTCGGGCTCAAAATTTCTAGAAATTTAAATCATTAAATCTTGCTCTAAATAGTATTTCAATGGTCCCCTTTAAGTCGAAAAATACCTTCCGGATGGTGATTTATGGTACTCAAAATATTGATGGCTATAGCCTACTCCGTCGAGCAAAAATGGGTATGTATCAAAATTCCAAAGCCTATAGCCTTCTCTCGCAACAGAAAATTTTTCTGTCTCAAAATTTCTACAACTTTGGATCATTAAAAGATACTTTCAACATAATTCTAACGATCCATTTTGGTCGAAAAACTCCTTCCGGATCACGATTGGACGTATTCTCTATATCTACTCCATTTTCTAAAGCCTATAGCCTTCTCTAGTGAGAGAAAATTGGTCGGGCTCAAAATTTTAAAATTTAAATCTGCTCTAAATATATTCAATGGTCCTTAGTCGAAAATATTATGTATTTATGGTACTCAAAATATTATAGCTTCGAAAATTATTATCAATTCAACCTTATGTAATATCTGGTTTTCATGACTACTAATTCTTTGTAAAGAATTAAACATGTGCAGTTTATGCAATTATATGAAAAAGTTCAGTCCAGAACTTTCAGATGTGTTTTGTGGGTTTTTATAGCCTAAACAGACTCAAAACTGATATTTCGGACGATAAGAAGTGAAAACTGATCATTTTATGAAAAGTCAAAATTTTGACCGAAAAGTCAACCGTTGACCCGAAAAGTCAACGTTTGACCAAAATAGTCGAAATCGAGTTTATGAATTTTAAGATCAGTTTTTCACGCAAAAGACTACCGAAACTCATTATTCTTAACAGATAAAGAAAATGAGACTTCGGATACTTGTTTTTCAAATCCGGCGATTTTTCTAAGCTCATAGGGCAAAAAGGGCTTGAGAAAACGAGAAAAAGATTTTTCGACCCGAATTCCCGACGGCACGTCAAAAATCCAAAAACTGTAAAATAATATTTACAGTGTTGGAATTTAAATTTTTGAACTCAACATTTTAAGATTTTCAGTCCAAATACACTGTTTTGTTCAAGAAAGTTCAAGAACAAGTTTGATCTTATCCTCTTGATGTGGTGGCCCAATAAGCTTGTGACACTTGTCCCTAGCAAGCTAGAGCATTATGAACACCTTCCCCCCCTAGCTTGGTCGCTTTACTTGGGAACAAGGCCAAAGTTCAAAATTTAGGGGTCAAAATTGATTTCCAAAGTCTTCAGAGCTCTATAAATAGCCTCCTTCCTTGTTCATTATTCAAGAAACTAAGCAAACTCTTGCATTTTCGCTCAAAATCCGAGAGAGAGAGAACAAGAGGGTTCGAAATTTTGAGACCAAAACTCCACCAACCTTCGGGTAGACTAGAACCGAGAGAAGAAGAAAAAATTTCTGGTGGCTTGTCAGCCCTTGCCGTGGTTGGTGCAGGGAAACCGAGGAGAGAAAGCCAAAATTTTCGAGGAAAATTGGGGCTAAGCTTCGGGTGGCCTAGCCGAGAAAGGGAGAGTTTGGTGAGTGTTTGGTGAGTTTTGAGCTTGATTTAGCCTCTAGGAGCCTCGGGTTTGTAGAAAGAAGAAAGAAAAAATTTTTCCAACTTGGTTCAAGTGCCTAGTGGCCGAGCAAGCCAAGAACCAGCCAAGGAGCCAAATCTTGGTGCTTGGTGCACCAAGGAGCCAGCCGTGAGCTAGGAACAAGGGCAGCCTAGGAGCCATTCGGATTAGCCAAACCCTAGGCCGAAATCCACATCAAGGAAGGTAAAACCCTAAACGTTTTCTTCAAGTTTTTAAATTAATTTTAAAGCTTGATTTATGTGTATTTTGTGCCAAAGGGATGTAAGGGCATAAGCCCATGTGTATGTTTTTAATTTTGTGCCCTATGTGCTTGTGTGTGTGTTACCGGGTGTGAGCTAGGGAGGCCGAGTGCCTTGGCTGGCCAGCCGTGGGCTGTGTGTGCGTGTGTGCAGGCGGCCGAGTGGGCTGGTGAGACCAGCCGGGTGTTTGGCTAGTACAGCCGGGTGTGTGGCTGTGTGTGTGCGTGTGTGTGCCGAGTGCAGGTGGCCGAGTGGGCTGGTGAGGCCAGCCGGGTGCTTGGCTGGTGCAGCCGTGTGTGCGTGCGTGGCTGTGCGTGTGTGGGCTGGTGGCCGTGTGTGCAGGTGGCCGTGTGGCCGAGGGAGGCTAGCCGAGTGGTTAGGTGGACCACAAGGCTGCCTTGGCCGGTTGTTTGCTATTGGTTGCATTTAATTTTATGTTTGTTTGATGATAGAATGCATGTTAGGGTTTTAGGCCTTATGTCCCCATAGATTAATTTTATGTATGCTTGTATGGTTTAATTTTTATGAACTAAGTATGTTAGATTGACTAGGTGTATGCATGTTAGTGGAACCATGCAATCCCTAGGCAATTTAGGCTCGGGTTTGTGGATTGCATGAGCTCGTGAGATTGGCTTGGCTAGCCATGAGAGAACGTTAGATACGCTGCATGTTTGAACCTAACTCCCGCAGTGGGCGGTCGAGCTAGAACCAACGTCTTAGGCCGTAACAACTTGACTAAAAACCGAAACTGCCTCTCGGGTTCCCTGGGAGCAGTCTCGGGAAAACATCCCAGTTTGGAGATAGAGGCCGAATTGGCCAAAACGTAAAACACGAAAGTTGTAGATTAGGGTGTTTACTAGGGGGTAACGCGGGCACTTTGCCAAAATAAGGCTCCAAAGGCCTATTTTATGCGAAAAACCGTAGGTGGGTCAGAAGACCCAGTTTTCAAGTTAAGTTCGGTTTTGATTTAAAACTGACTTCAAATGGTAAGGAATTTGAAAATGTGTAAAACACGAAAGTTTTAGACCTCCTCAAGGACTAGAACTTTCGTGAAGAAAACTTTTTCCGAATCAAAACAGATTTTTAACTACAACCTAAAATCTGAAAACGGTGCAGGGTTCAACATAATCCTGTACCCGAATTTTGTAGAACCAACTTAGGAAAAATCATTTTCGGACATAACACGTTGTTTTAAGCACGGAAACTGTCCCAAAAGCAGTTTCCGACCCCTTACCACTTTATGAAAAATTAGGCCAAGATTCACGCAAATTTTTAAGAGGACAAGTCAAGAAAGTTAAGTTTTAAGTTAAGTTTTTATGAAAAAGTTTTTAAGTTAAGATTTTCAAGTCAAAGGAATTTTAAGCTAAGTTTTGAAAAGAAAATGTAGAACGCATGGTAGCCGGGATTCAGACCCCGAGTTACCAGGCCTCGCCCCAAGGCCCAGAGTTGACCCGACAGGGTTGACTTTAGCTCACTTAAAGGTTGACTTCGGTTGACCAACAAGATAACGAGTTCTTATACAAGCCCAAGGGTAGGTGATCGACCTAACCCGATGTTTTTCAAAATGGGCTAAGTATACAACACGATTTTTCAAATAACCCTCTTTGGGTTACAAGAGGCTTTACGTTAGGGGGACATATAGCCGAAAATCCGTAGAAATGTTGGTTAGTACCAACATACGATAAAATGAAGTTGAAGACTGATGTACAACTTTCCATCAAGCAGGAGGGATTCTGCAGCAGAGCCTGGACGAGGATCTGCGTAACAACTAGGAGAATAGACGGTAAGTACAACACCGTCTACAGCACAAGCTAATAGGATTAGACTCGATGATGTGCTATATGTTATATGCTAAGTATATGGTTATATGCTAAGTTAAGATAAGATAAGAAAGAACCCAGACATAAGAAATGTATGTTCACACGTAAGCAAGTTCAAGTAACAGGATAAATACCGTGTCGTACCACCCGCACCAGGTCGGGTCGGACTATGAATTGAACTGGAATTGGTTTGGCCGCCCCAGACAATTCATTAGTCGCGCGCCGGATACGAACACGTAGACGAAGGGCCCATAAGATATAATGAAAGATAATGAAGCATAAGATGACCTATGCATGCTAAGTGATTTATGATAAGTATATGTATGCTATGTATGTTAAGTATGCTAAGTATGTATGTATGTTGTATGTATGCTATGTTTATGATATGTTGCGCTAAGTTATTGTTTGTTAGAATTATATTGTTGCTTTTTGTTTCACGGCCTAGGAGTTGTACTTACTGGGCCTTAAGCTCACTGTTTTAAGTTTGTGCTGTAGGTAAGTCGCCTGCTAGCTGATCTTGATGCGATGGGGAGTAGCGGTCAAGCAAATGTAAAATCGTGGTATATGGAGCTGCTACGCCTTTTTGTGTGGTAAACACGTACAAAAGACAAGAACAGTTTTATAAGTAGTAGTTTATATGTTTTGCGTAAAAACAATGTTTTGAATTTGTGTACATAGTTTTGTGTATAAAAAAAAAAAAAAAAAAAAAATCCGCTGTGTTTTCAAGCTAAGTATGTAAGCAAGTTTTAAGCATGTATGTATGAATATAAGTAAGGGTAACGGCCTACGCTAGGTGGGGCGTTACAAGAGTTGGTATCAGAGCGGTTTCCTCGCGACACGATTTTACAATTGCCTGACATCGCCTCCACCATTGCAAGTAAGTCTAGATTTATTTGCTTATGTATTGTTCTATGTATGTGCTTTATGGTTTATGTGCTGTTGTGTGGAATAGACGCGGCGCTATGGATCCAGTGCAGATCAAGAGGGATCGAGACGCAGTGGTAGCCTTCTACCGCTCGCAGCCTTCATACTTTGACAGCAGCCGACGGTCGATGTCCATAGGGACGTGGCTCCATGATATGGAGCAAACGTTCGCTATGTGCCACATTGAGGAGCACCTACAGGTCACGCTAGCCAGCAGATGCCTGAGCGGAGACGCCAGGATGTGGTGGGCCATGCTAGGAGAGCCGCAGCTACCTAGCCGCACATGGGCACATTTCCGTGCAGTAGTTATGGCACGCTACGGACCGCTACCTGCCAGAGGACCGGGAGAGCCGGCACGCGACCCCGTGATTTACAGGATATGAGCAGGCTCGTTATCAGAGACTGTCTCAGGACTGGCATGCATATCCAGGAGAGGCTATGAGCCACTACTGTTTGCGGTTCCAGGAGATGATGCTCCCTTACATTCCGCAGGAGATGGCTGATCATGAGTTACAGGCATTGTTACTCATGAGGAGAGGGATACCACAGCACATCCAGCGGTTTGTGCCGACGCCGACTGATCAGATGGTTATCGGCAGTTATTACGATGACATCCTAGAGGCTGAGGAGAAGGCTCAGGCCGAGCCAGCTGTTGAGCATGTACCTGAGGCCCAGGATCCGGCCGAGGACGACGAGCAACAGGACCCTCAGTATGAGGTAGGGCCTGTTGATGATGATCAGGAGGATCCTCAGTACGAGGTTGGACCACTGGAGGAGGACCCAATGGATTCAGATGACGACTCCGATGACGTCGTACCTATCGACCCGCCAGCGCAGCCCGATCCACCAGTCATCGTTCTTTCGAGCGATGACGAGGACGATTTAGAGGGAGATGCCGCCTACGAGGTATGGGATGACCCGGAGGAGTGGGGTGATCCGGAGGAGTTTCCCGACGGGGATGTACCTGACCCGGTGGTTGTGCTTTCAGATTCCGATACCTCGGTCAGCGCCGTTGACGACATCGAGTAGATTAGGTCTACCTTGTATTTTCTTTTGTTAGGACCGTTTGTATAGTTTTGTATTCGGTTATTTTGACTGTATATATTTGTAGGATGGCAAGTGGTAGCCACTTCCATCCGAAACTCTGTCCGTTTTATGTAAAAATATGTACATTATGTTGTATATAAGACAGTATATATTTTGTACAGTATGTACTTTTGACATGATATGTACCCTTGCTTTTGTACTCAAAGGGACCGTGCGTATCACGGGATATATGACAAGATGATATGTTATGATGTCATGATATGTTAAGTATGTATGTATGTTATATTAAGTATGTATATGTTATGCTATGATATGAATGTTTATGTGATGTCATGAATGTTATGCCTGATAAGATGATATGTTGAGATTGTTATGGGAAGAAAGAATATTGTTAATATTTCTTTTTCCTATATTAGGATTATAAAGATGGTTCGTACGAGAGGAACCACATCTGCTGATGCACCTGAAGATCCGCCACAGCCGGATATGATCACGTTTAATGATGGATTTACAACGACAGCTGCAAGAGCAGCAGCAAGAGATTACAAGGTTTAGAGAACAGTTGGAGCGGATGAATCAAGCTCCGCAAGTTCAAGCGGCACCACAACCGGTTCCGCCAGTACAGCCAGTGGTACCCCCGGTACCAAATGTAAATGTGCAGCCAGAGGCCCAGCCAGCAGCGCCTCAACCCGCAGAAGCCCCAGCGGCACCAGCTGCCATACCGGCAAATCCACCAGCAGTCCGAGAAGACATGCTATATGAGCGCTTCAGGCGTATGAAAGCTCCTGAGTTTGAGGGACCGACCGACCCGATAGCTGCAGACAATTGGCTGATTGATATTCAGGTCATTCTGAACTTCATGAGGCTTACAGAGCAGGAAAAGGTTCTATGTGCCTCCTTTGCGCTAAAAAAGGACGCAAGGCACTGGTGGACAACGGTTGAAGCACGCCGGGATGTGATGACCATGACATGGCAAGATTTTGTCCACGAGTTCCGGACAATGTATTACAACAGGGAAGTCCTCGCAGTTCAGCAGGATGAATTCACGAACTTCCGGCAGGGATCACTATCAGTAATGGACGCGGTTAAGAGGTTTGAGCAGTTAGCCCGTCTATGCCCTAAACTGGTGCCTAACGAAGAGGAGAAGGTTCGAATGATGATGATAATGTTTCGAACAGATATAGCCAAGCTGGTCAGCACTGGCAACAGCCCGCCAGAAACTGTGTCAGATTGTATAAGCAGAGCAGTTAGGGCTGAATACTGGATCAACAAGGATAAGGAAGCAAGAAACCAGATTTTTAAGGCCCGGAAGGAGGAAAAAGCTGCTGCCAAGACTAACCAACCCCGCCAGGGCACAGAAGCAAACACCAAAGGTCAAGCAAGCGGCTCTGGCCAAAGTCCCAAGCAATTTGGGAAGAACAAAAGGAAAGGAAACTTCAGTGGCCAGGGACAACAAAAGAACAATCCGCAGAAGAAGAATAACAGGGGCAACGATGGTAATAATGTCACATACCCTACCTGTGACACCTGCGGAAAGAAGCACCCCGGTGTATGCAGAAAGGGGTCAAACGCTTGCTACCTTTGTGGCAAAGAGGGACATTTTGCTAAGAACTGCCCTCAAAACAATCAGAACCCTCAACCCCAGTATCAGAATCAGCAGCAGCAGTACCAAACCGAAACTCCAACCAGAGGCAGATTCATGCGGTACAGGCTAGGCTGGAAGGCCAGCCATGATTCCAGGCAGGATTGAAGCGCCAGAACCACTAGCCCGGATCTATGCCTATACAAAGGGAGATGCGGAAGCCGGGACATCGCATGTGGTGACAGGTCAGATCTCTATCACCACCTATGATGTCATTGCACTGTTTGATTCCGGCGCTACACATTCGTTTATTTCCCTAGAGTTTGCCAAGAAGCTAGGAAGCAGTGTTAAGATAGTAAAACAACCTTTCAATGCTTCTTTACCATCCGGTGAAATTTTGTGGTCCAACTTCTGGATCCAAAATGTTCCCATCAGAATAAATGGCAGAGAATTAATTGCAGATCTCATCGCAATCAAACTTCACGATTTCGATGTGATCTTGGGGATGGACTTTTTGGGAAGATATAACGCTAGGATCGATTGCCGAAGACGCCGTATCTCGTTCAGTCCCGACGGGAAGGATGAGTTCAACTTTCAAGGTCAGCCCAGAAATTCCACCACCAAGATGGTGTCAGCCATGAAGGCTTGGAAAATGTTAGCTAATGGGTGTCAAGGATATTTAGCTAACATGGTGGATAAGGGTCAAGAAAAGGAACTGACGCCAGGAGATGTTCCCATTATTCGGGAATATGTGGACGTATTCCCAGAAGAATTGCCAGGATTGCCTCCAGAGCGGGAGATTTCTTTTGAAATTGAGTTGATACCTGGAGCTGCCCCGGTATCGAAAGCTCCATACAGAATGGCACCCGCCGAGCTCAGGGAGCTGCAAATGCAACTACAGGAGTTGTTGGACAAAGGGTTCATCAAGCAAAGCCACTCTCCTTGGGGAGCACCGGTCCTGTTCGTAAAGAAAAAGGACGGATCTTTGCGGATGTGCATAGACTACAGAGAGTTGAACAAGATCACCATCAAGAATAAATATCCTCTCCCGAGGATAGATGACCTGTTCGACCAGCTCAGAGGAGCCACAGTCTTCTCAAAGATCGATCTACGCTCAGGCTATCATCAACTCCGGATCAAGGAGTCAGACGTCTCAAAGACAGCCTTCAGGACTCGGTATGGGCACTATGAGTTTTTGGTGATGCCCTTTGGACTAACGAATGCCCCAGCTGCATTTATGGACCTGATGAACCGAGTATTCAGGGACTACTTGGATAAGTTTGTAATCGTGTTCATTGACGACATCCTGATTTACTCAAGGTCCCAGGAAGAACATGAGCAGCACCTGAGGCAAGTAATGGAGATGTTGAGACAGCATCAGCTATATGCCAAATTCACGAAGTGTGAATTTTGGCTGAATAAAGTTCATTTCTTGGGGCACGTTGTGACGAAGGAAGGAATCTCTGTAGATCCAGCTAAGGTGGAAGCAGTTAGCTCGTGGCCAGCACCCAGGAATGTTACGGAAGTCAGAAGTTTCCTCGTGTTAGCAGGATACTACAGAAGATTCGTAGAAGGATTCTCCAAGATAGCAGCACCTCTTACAGCTCTCACTCGGAAGGAGAAAAAGTACGAGTGGACCCAGAAATGTCAGGATAATTTCCAAGAGCTTAAGAGGAAACTGACAAGCGCGCCTGTGCTGATTATTCCTGATGTCGAAGCAGGAAATTTTGTGATATACAGTGACGCCTCCAAGAACGGACTTGGAGCGGTATTGATGCAGAACGGGAGGGTAGTGGCCTATGCTTCCCGACAGTTGAAGAACCATGAGAGGAACTACCCTACCCACGACTTGGAATTAGCCGCTGTAGTCTTCGCCCTCAAGATATGGAGACACTACTTGTATGGGAACAAGTGTGAGATCTACACTGACCACCAGAGTCTCAAATATATTTTTACTCAAAAGGAGTTAAATATGAGACAAAGACGGTGGTTAGAACTGGTGAAGGACTATGATTGTGAAATCCTATACCATCCTGGGAAGGCAAACAGGGTGGCAGATGCACTAAGTCGGAAGTCAGTAGGCATGCTGATGTCTATTGGAGCACTTCCAAGCCTTTGCAAAAGGAAATTATGGATTTCAACATCGAACTGATAGCAGGGAGGTTATCTTCGCTTGTTCTCAAGTCGGATCTGTTAGATGTCATCAAAGCGCACCAAGAAAATGACTCCTCACTGCTGAAGGCCAGACTGTTTAGTGAGAAGGGCAATGAATTCAAGACCTCGGATGATGGTATACTCCATTTTAGAGGAAGAATCTGCGTTCCTGACGTGAAGAATTTGAAGGAACGGATAATGTCGGAGGCACACCAAACACCATATTCAGTACATCCAGGAGCTTCCAAGATGTACAAGGATCTTAAAGAGACCTACTGGTGGCCAATATGAAGAACCAGGTAGCAGAATATGTGTCAAAGTGCCTGACTTGTCAGAAAGTTAAGGCCGAACACCGACTTCCAGGAGGAGAGTTACAGAAGATCGAACTTCCGGAATGGAAATGGGAGCAAATTACGATGGATTTTATCGTCGGATTACCCAGAACCTCGAGTGGAAACGATACGATTTGGGTCATTGTAGACCGACTGACCAAATCAGCGCACTTCGTTGCGATTAAAGCCACACACTCCGTGGAGAAATTAGCAGGAATTTATGTGGCTCAAGTTGTCAGATATCACGGAATCCCAAAATCGATCATTTCTGATCGTGATGGGCGTTTCACGTCGCGGTTTTGGATGAGTGTTCACGCTGCAATGGGGTCAAGACTGAAGTTCAGTACTGCCTTTCACCCCCAAACCGACGGACAATCCGAGAGAACCATACAGACTTTAGAAGACATGTTGAGGTCATGCGTCCTAGATTTCAAGG
>JAINRI010000291.1:0-18005 GCA_025413485.1 Ficus microcarpa | reverse complement strand
AAATAAAAAGAGCGGGATCAACTCGTCATCTACTAAAATATTTAGAGACTATTTAGACCAATTACCCAGTTTAATAATATGATTTTCAAGGATTAATTTCATTTTTTGGTCCCTGAGTTTTAGGTCCCATTCCATTTTAGTCTCCAAATTTAAAACGTTTAAGAACCAATTTTTGAACTGTTAATTTGTATCATATTAGTCTTTCTCTCCAAAAATTGTCAGAAATTTATTGCAATTACCACGTGAAGTTCTAGTGTGTTTTAATGAATAAATTTTGTGTCTTACAACTTCTCAATTTGAATATGAGAACAACAAACTTAACCCCTATTTAAGGAATTACAGTTAATTTTTTAGCAATATTTTAGAAAGGAATGGCTTCTATAGGACAAATTAATAGTTCGAGGATCAAATGCGAATTATAGTTGCATCTTTCTCTTTGTTTGCCATTATTACCATATTCATAGGTTTCTACAGTCTATCTTTTTGAAGAAGCCAGATGGCGTATTCTTGTGGTACCCGTCTTTCTGGTATACATAGCAAGCACACACAAACATCTTCCCACGCTTGTGTTACTTGTCTTGAGAATTGAGGTTTGGTTTATTTCTGTAAACAAAACCCCAACACAAGCCATAAAGGTTAACATAATTCAAAAACAAAAAAGAGTAAAGTAAAACATATTTGAAAAAAAAAAAAAAAAAAAAAAAGCGCGAAGAATTTTATATTTTATGATGGATTTAGTTAAAATTAACGTCGTATTGGTAAAAAACATTACATCTCCCTCTATAGTTCATTCCACATGTTATTACTATTTTTTAAAAATTTGAAGATAAAAAATTAAAATTCTATAACTTGTAATAAAATCTGGTGTGAAATTATGAATAATTTATGCCTCCATCCGAGGATCATTACACTCTCCATTTCATTGCTGTTAATAGATTATCATATATATTTTTTAACTATCCTTTTCCTTTTCCTTTTCCTTTTTTTTTTTTTTCCTTGGCAAATCCTATGGGGCCTATCTATTATATCTATCATTGGGATATGTCCTGTCATCATCATGACTCATGAGTATGACCAAGTGGGATGGTCAAGAAGAAGTTCTTCTTTTAGTTTTGGCTACAAAATCATTTAACTCGTAAAATATTGGCAATCCTAATGGATGAGATCCTCAAGAATCTTACACTTCTTATGTGTACACCCTTCCGTTAAATTTTGTAAAAACATTTTGAATGGTTTTATGCACATGACCCTAACATGTTATATTTCCGTAAAACAATCGTTACAAATTTGTCTTCACCTTGCCATACCACCGCCGGTCAAACCCATTGAGTATCCGCCTCTGCAAGGGAGATCCATCACCAATTAGCCAGCCCATCTGGATCCACAGTCACCCTTGCAACATCGCTGCCAGCCAAAACCATCAATCCCGCGCCACCTACTTCTGCTACATTGAGTCTCTGACGGTGTACAGCCGCATCACTATCGTTGTGAACCTTGCGACCCAAAACTAACAATGTCGATGTCAATCATGTCGATCCCTTCCATTGAAATTGTGACGGAGAGTTCTCCGTTGTGATTTAGCAATCTCTAACATTGTTGATCTTTTTGGTCACGTTGTCTTTTCTAGCGATGGCCGTCTCTAGCGATGGCGACGTCAGATTCCTCAATAGTAGATAACTAGATCTAGGGTTTTTAGTTTGGGAATTTATTATTGATTTGTGACTTAGGATTCATAGGGGTGTTCAACATAATTAGATCTAGGATTTGTGAATTTATGGGGTTTCTTTCAATGTTGTTAAACTTATTTTTATTCCGAAGAAGTATTGTTGTTTTTACCAAAATACCCTCTTTCATCAAATCATTTATGCGCTGCACGTGATAAAAAATTTATCGGAATTTGAGGAAAAGGTCTAGGATTGTCCATGTTTTAAGAGTTTTGGTCTTGGCCAAAATTAAAATAATGGGAACCAAATCGTTAAATGCTAAAGAGTTAGGACAATTTAGACCAATTATTCAATTTTATAATCTGTCTCTTAAGGGTTATTTTCATTTTTGGTCAAGTTCACGTTAGTTCCTCAATTTTAAAAACGTTACAGGACCAGTTTTTGACCTGTTAATTTGTTTCATAATAGTCCTTCTCCTCATAAATTGTTAAAAACTGACTATAATTAGTACGTGAAGATCAAGTGTGTTATGATCAAGGTTAATTTTGTGATTTTTATAGCTTCTAAGATTGAAGATGAAAATGACAAAGTTAAACCCTGACTAAAGGAATTACAGTCCACTTTTTTCTCTTTTTTTTGGCAATATTTTAGAAGGAAGAACAATTATAGGACAAATATACAGTTCCGGTCGTGGGCCAAATGCAGACAAAAATTATTAGAACTTTCCCCTTCTTTCTGCAGTCTAATTTTTTTTTAGGAAGCCAGACGGCATATTCTTGTATTACCTCTCTTGAGGTTCGGCAAACGAACCCCCAACAAGCTGATAAAGATAATTAATCGAATTCACAGTGCAGTTTACACACAGAGAATAAAGAGAAACATAAAGAATATTGGGTCAGTTTGGTAATGTTGTTGTAGATTTTAGAAGAAATACGGACAACCATGCTGAAGATAGCGCCATGATAACATAGGACAAATTGAGCCATCTTTCATACTTGAAGTCCTCATCATTATCTATCATCTTCATAATAATCACAAACCATGCTAGTCTATGAAAAGAATTGTCTAAGAGGACGGTCCTAGACTATTTTCAAACTTCGACCCTTTGAGTTTCAGTTCAAGTGGTTTGCAAGTCATAAATGCGTCTCTCTGTCTTTCTTTAGTATTATAACTTGCTCCCAATCTCTGAGAATCACGTACTTCCATAATTTTAGACAATGATGAAAATATCGATCTCGACAGAGATGTCGAGGGTTCAATTTACAGATAATGTATGTCGATGTTCACGGATATCTTGGGAAAAAAAGTTGATACTTAAGAGAAAAGCTTATAATTTTTTCTAGAAACTTTACAAAATATTAAAACAATTAACATTACTTAATCTGAGCTAATTTAGTAATAAAAGTAGTACATATCTTTTGAGATTATATCGCATGCTGCAAGAGGAAATCATCATAACTATAGATTAATCATAATTTCAATTTGATATTACATGGTCAGTGCAAGCAAAATACAACAATATAATAATAAAATAAAATAAAATAAAAAAAGGAGTACCAAATATGATAGGGAACAAACACACTTCAAGTGTCTTTAATACCAAAAGGACTTTCTAATAGGTTAGAAAGCATTAGATAGGTGTTAATCTTGATCTAAACACTTATAAAGTAAAAAGTATATATTTAAAATAAAAATAATAGTCTTAACAATTATGATTTTTGTAATGGATTGAACAGTACTGTTACATTTTATTACAAACAAAAAAACAAAATGTGCTACAAAATTGAGTTTTGCAAAAATAAAAAATAAAAATAAAAATAAAAATAAAAATAATCCAAAAATATCTTGGATATTCACCGCCATCCGAAGATATTGTTGATATTTTTTGACATTGTTAACATTTGACAAGCACTCTGAAAAAAAAAATGTATTTCTCACATTACTCATGTCGAGACTTAAAATATAAATAATGTCGCAAAATCAACAATATCCGGACATATGCATCCATGGTTCTCGGAGGCAGTAAATTGGTCAGCTATGTCCTGCATTTAATGCTCGGACGATACTTCTGCTCTCAACTACTTCTATAAGGTTATCAATTTTAGACAATTTAATATCTCCTCCAATCTTTGGTTTTCATTCTCTTTTTCTCGCTTTCTTACTTTGTTTCTCATGTCGTTCAACTTAAACATCCTATCTATCTTTGCTTCGGACTCTGGTTCACTACCCCAAAAGCAAAACTTTCCCACATTTTTTTTTTCCTCAAATAATAATCAGAATTTTTAGTTCAATCTAAGTACAAGAGTTTATTTCATTAGATTGCAGACCTAATAAACTCCACCCAAACCCCTTTCCCTCCCATTGAGCTAGCCCAAACGGGTTAATAAATTTTCAAAGACCTCTACAGCACTTTCTTTGTTTTCAGAGAAAGTCGCTTTCGGAGCAAAACGAAAATGGAGCATTAGAGGGGGGAAAAAAAAAGATCCCTCAATATTTTGGCTTCTGCAACCTCCCGGAAATCTAAATTCAGGCAAGGTTCTGGCCTAAAAGCTGCCTAGTCAAATTCTTTATCAAATACATTTGTGGTAAACAACAATTATCGGTCGGATTAATCGTCAAAAAGAGTCATCTAAGAAATCTTTTAAGCGAATTTCATTCCACTCTTGATGGTATTTCTTAGTGATATTAGTACAAGCGATATACAATGCAGGACGTTTTCCTGAAAAGCCTCACGTGGTTCTTTACAAATTAGACCATTAAGATTTAGATAGACAAAGATATGTGTTGAGTAAAGAATCATGAGAAAACCATACACATTCTACTGACCGCGGAGCCAGAGAGTAAAATATTTGACATTTGGTCATTTGCACAACAACCACGCTAGCCCGTTACTTTCTTGCATTCCTAAAAATAAAATAAAATTATATACAATATAGAATCAAGGCATCAATTACACGGACAACCATAACCATTTATGTACAAAAGTTTGAATTCTTAGTTTTTTACCTGGCAGAAAGAGAACGAGTCATTGATACAGCTGCTCTAGGAGCACCGAGGCGCCTTGTCCTCTGATCATGCTCACTGCTGTTACGCATGGCAGAAACTTCTTTTTCCATGGCAGCCACTTCCCTTCGCATTTTCTTTGCCTCGACTTCCATTGCTTTGTTCAATGTGTCAACCTTCTTAGCCAACATCTACTCGATTCCACGTTAAAAAAAACAAATTTGATTAAGAGCCAATTTAAAACGGTAAGGCTAGGCTGAAATCGTTAAAGACTTGTCTAACCTCGATTGCATCATCTTTGTCCTTAAGGGCCTGATCTTTCTCATGGCAAGCCTTCCTTAAAGTCATAACCTCTTTCTGTAACATATCATACAACACTCCCGAAACGTTATCTTCAGTTTCTGTTCTGGAATTTCCAGTAGGAGTCGCATTTCCACTGTCATTTTGTCTACCATTCGTTTCAGTCATTGCGGTCTGATCACCAGCACTGGAAGGCGCATTGTCTTTTAGCTTATCTGTTTCCAATGATCTGTCGCCACCATCAAATGATCTTGACGAAACCTTGGCATTCTTCAGTAGCGCTGTAGCACTGTTGGAACGTTGAACTCCTGATTGTGGATTTGAAATTCTCTTTGAAAGATATCCATTGGTGGACAATCTAGAGAAGTTCTCAGCTCCACCGAGAGACTGGCGCCTTGAACGCCCATTGCTTATGCTTCTTGCTTCTGAGGCCGAGCGAGAACCACCATTAGATCCTTTAAGCCTTTCCTCCAAAACTTTGAAGCGAGTCAGGTACTTTTCCTGAGAAATAAAATAATCAATAAGCTAACAAGAAGATTGTATGTAAAGGAGATGACACAATTCAGGAAAACGCAGAACAGGAAAGCCCACCTTTAATTGTGCTTCTGCCTTTGCTGTGCGCTCAGCTACTGCCAACTTATCCCGAAGCTGCTGCATTTCTCCCTATAAAATAAAATTTGAATCCAAAAATTAACAATAATCGAGGTTAATTTCTTTTCTATTGTCTATTTTAACCATACTTTTTAAAAAAACATCAGATAGAGCTTTTCTCATCAGCATTTGTCCAATTCATGCCATAACACAATCTGACAATGAAATCGTTAGTCTAGTCTTTTCTGGATAACCTGTTCCTGAAATTCCACATTTCAGTTTTCGCCTTAATCTTACAAAAACACAACAACAATCTGATTGGGATACAGGATTTCTAATATTCATCCGTGCATCATGACAGTCTACCATTACATTAGATTATTGCAATTGTACTTTGTTATTTGTTTAATGATAACTCCTGACTATAACATAATAGCATTGGTTTTGATGTTCTAAAATACTATATTATAGAGAAAATAAAATAACTAAGCAGTTATAAAGAAAAAAGATGAAACATGCAACTTTTAGCAACAATTAGTCAAATAAATGAGTCAAAGAAACTTAAATAGAAAACACAATTAAGGTGACATTTAAGTAATAACTGATAACATGCCTGGAAGAATTTTCTTTCTTCAAGCCATTGCTTTACAGGCATCACTTTGTCGCTGGCATCTTTCCACTCATTTGCAACAACAGTGGCTACACGGTTTGCAGAAACCTTAGCACGAGCCACTTCTCGCTCCAAAAGTTTTCTCTCCTCCTGCATAAGCTCTAAGGGTCAGATGCAAGTTGCATGTATAGCACACTTGGAATAACTAATAAGTGATTTCAAACAAATAGAATTCCAGAAACAGTCATTACATTCATCTCCTGCACTTTTCGCTGGTAATCACGCACAGCATTGGCCGCAGCACCACCGGCCAGGACAGCCTCTTCAAGCTCACGAACTGTTTGAGTCAGCTTTTCAACCTCAGCAACTTTTTGCCTGTGCATTTTGTCAAGGATTTTGTTCTCTTCCTGATATACGATCAAGACATGTCATATCAAGTTGTGAAGCCATGCATAAACAGCATTACAGCAAACGTACATGTCCTCATTTCAATGGAAATTGTTCAAGGTACCTGGCATATTTCTATCTGTTTCATAAGTTCTTGGTTCTTGTTTTGCAGATCATCAACCAAGGATGCTTTTGCCAGAGCAATTTCAACTGTCCTCTCAGCCTCAAGGAGAGCCGCTTCCTTTGATTTTGTTAGCCGATCAAGTGCTCTATTGTCGTCCTGCAACTTTGCTACCTAGAAAATGAAAGCGTTGTGTATGAAAAAAAAGTAATAATAAAGAAAAAAATTTGTAAGAATAACAAAAAATAAAAAGTAAAATCATTGTGACCTAAAACAAATGTTAATAAAAATTGCAAATACAGTCTAAGAAAATCACGAGCAGAACAAGACTTGATCTGTGTGGGAGTGATATTTTTTAAACTACTCAATAAGTTGAATTATCAAAAGAAAATCCACTTAATTGGAAAACGATACAGAATTGCTGACAATTGAAGTACAACATCATGAATGTCCGTAAAGGAAGTCATACTACTCAAGGAAAGTATACCTCCTGCCTAGCAAGCTTAAGCTCTGCCTCCAATGGAGTGATAATGGCCTCGATGGGGGGCATTTCATCATCCTTCTGTCCAGCATGGACTCTACGAAGAGTGGCTTCTGCAGCAAATTGTGCAGCCAAAGCTGCTCTTTTCTCATCATTTATTTTTTTAATCTCAAGATTCTGCAAGCATGATGTACTAATCATAGTCAAATTTGAAACCAGGAAAGAATCCTACTGTATGGTTAAGAAATGATACTACAACTAAAAAAAAAAAAAAAAAAAAAATTGACAGCAAAAGTAGTACCTTGCTCTCCAAAAGGGCTTCAGTCACTTTAAGTTTTCCGTCAACTTTATTGAGCTCGTCTGTCAACTGAAAAAAATTTCCAAGGGAATATAAGGATACCCGTATGAACAGACTATAGAATAAAATACTAGAAAGAAACTATTAACGTTAAAATACAATTCAATTATGGTGCATCATGGACATAATTCCTTGATACCATTGTCCATATCTCACATATATTAAGAATCCTAAAATAGACGACTAAATTAAATCAAATGAAATACGACAGATTAGTTTTCCATTCAATGTTGAACCAAGTTACTACACTTGGAAGTTGGCACCACCCTAGCAACTTAGCTTGAAGAAAAGCACTCAGACCGTTGCACTTCATATCTAACTGCATATCACAGCTTGTCCAATATTATTTATTTTTTGAAGAAACAGTATGAATACACAGGCTCAAGAAATTAGTCGCCGGAAAAAGATTTTAAAATAAATTAATTAAAATCACAGGAAGTCTCGAAGAGCAGAAACCCACTAATTGTCTCTGTTTTAAGAACCAATTAAGAGTAGGACTTCGGTTATGTTTTCTTTTGCCAAATTACCAACATAAATCAATTGCAATAATGCGTGTACGGGTTCAGACAGGATATAATATGTACTTATTTTGCAAAACATCCTATTTTAATCAGCTAAATGCAATTACAACATTCACAAAGCCATTTACAGGATTCAAGTGGTTACGTTGACAATGGAATAGTAGAAGTGGCATATTGTCATACCATACATAAACTTCATAAATTATGATCTCCTAGAAATGTGATCGGTCCGGTCAGGTGAAGAACATATAGAGCCAGTATCAATAAGAAAAAGTGGAATTAGTTTCAAAATGTAATACCTCTTCAACAGCCTTCTCTTTAAGGCGTTCCGAGTTCCTTAGGGACCTGATTTCTGCAAGTGCATCTCCCAATTCCCTATCTTTATCTGTTATCTCAACAAAGAAAACCCATCATTAATTCCTACAACCATATCATTTATGCACTCAAACGAATTTAAGTGAAAGCCGAAACACCATAAAAGTTTTCTTTTCTTTGACAAGTAATGTATTTAAAACAGCTACTCCATCCATATTTTTCTCTCAGCAAATAATATTAGATTTTTTTTTTTTAAAGAATTTTTTTTAAAATCGTACAACCACCACCGCAGAATGCATAATGATTGTTCTTAAATCATGAAGGTCAGTACATTACAAAAACTTAAAACGCTACTATACCATGTTAAACTACAACTCATATATCTACCACAATCAGTAACGACAGCCTTTCAAAACGTTCTAAAATTCAACAATTTTCTTAAATATCTACCCCTCTAAACCAATAAAAAGAAAGGAAAAAAAATGATTTGATAAGAATTGAGTGTCGGAACTCCGTTTCTTGCGCATTTATTGTTAAATTAATAGATAAAACACATTTCATTGACTTTCACTCTTCGATTTTCTTCAATTTTTTTTCTTTCTGGATTATAGTTCAGCTGCACATATATTATATAAAATTCACATTCCGACATGTATGTGAGGAAACAAATGTATGTGGCACAAGCCATCAAACTCTTGATTCTCTTTTCCCGAGAGAAAAATTTGAAATCTGATAAGAATTCACACCAGAAAACTTTTTCTTCACAAAAATTCGTCAAATTTACCAAAACCCGCGTAAGAATTAGACAAATCCTCCATTAGAAATCAAAAATGCAAAATTCAAAAACAATAAATCGACAAAGACGCTAAAGAATCGATAACACACACACGGCATTGCCACTCACTTCACAAATTTCCTTCCAGAAATGGATACCAGAATCACCAGAAACTCACCTCGAACCTCGTTCTCGAGCCGGTTGAGCTCAACGCGGACTGGATCGGAGCCGTGAAGGAGAGTGATGATGTCGTCGACCTCGGCGCCGGCTCGGCCAACCGCGGAGGCTGCGGCGGCCGGCGCACCTGCGTTAGACTTCTTCCGAGCCTTGAGGGAAGCCGAGTAGCCGAGAGCCGCCGGTGGCTTCGTCGGCGGAGGCAGCTCCGCCGCTTCGCCGTTGCTCAGAGCCGCCGCCGTCGTCGTCGTCCCGGTCGCCATTGGAGGGAGATCCGACGGTGCCTCGCTCGTACAAAGCTCCGAATGAGTCCTCAGGTAGAGAGAGAAAGTTAGAGAGAGAGAGAGAGCGAGAGACTGTTCAGTATTTAGAGAGAGAGAAGAGAGAATTAGTGTGGGGATTTAATAAAGTTAGGATTAAGAAGGAGGTTTAGGCGGGGGGTTTAAATGAGAAGAGAGAATTTGATTATTTAAAGCCTTTGCCCTTCAGTGACAAGAAAGAGGAGAGAGAAAGAGTAGAATCTGATTTGTTGTACATTTATGAGGAAAAACTCTTCTCTCTCTCTTTTTTTTTTTTTTTAATTTTATTCTGCCTCTTTTTTGATATGAACTTTAAGGATCTGTTTGTCTTATCATCTCATTTCAACTTAAATTGTACCTTTTTTTATCTTTTTTTCAAAAAATTTTTATTTTTTTCCCAAAAAATATTTTATCTTTTCCGAAAATTCAAAAAAATTTACTATTAAAACTAAAATATTTCAACTCAAACTAACCAATCAAACGGATCCTAAACATTTTTATTTCTGGTTTGTTTATATCATTTTTGTTTCTTTAAGAAATTTATTTGTTGTCTTTTTTAAAAGGAAAAAACGGAGTAAGGCCAATTATTAATGATTTTGGAAGACGATAACAAGACAAGACAGATGTGAGCATGAGACAAATTTAGAAGAATTGATGGATGTCCATGATTAATCTTTTTATTTAAAATTAGTTGAAAAACGCATGTGAAATAAATAAATAATATAAATAAAACAAAAAATTTTAATTTTTTAATTTTTTAAATTTTAAAAATTAATTTTTATTAAAATTTATCATGTAACAGATTTCGGACAAACAAAACAAAATAAAACCAAACAAAACAAAAAATTAAAAAACTAATTAAAAAATTATTTTTTTTTAACTTTTAAAAATTAATTTTTTATTTAAAATGCCACATTGCAGGCTTAGAACCCGTCACATGATGGGTTTAGTGCATTTTGTCCTTTTTAAGAAGGATATAAATAACTTCTTAAAATGGTATTGATAAAATAAAATAAAAAAGGGAAAAAATTTACATAAATGGACAATTTGTTTTATAATTATCCTTTGATATAGATTTGAAAAGTTAAAAAAATACTGTAAAAAAATTTTATATAGTGTTGAAAAATAGTCTGATTATTCAAATGAGCACTTTAATATTTGTCTTTTTGGTTTTAGAAATTGCAAACACATAACTTGATAGTTAATATAGCTCTTTTTATGAGTTGGATGTGTCTCGTGGAAAAAATTGTGAGTTATATCAAAAAATTCAGAGAATTAAATGCAAAAAAAAAAAAAAAAAAAAAAAAAAAAAATTTAAAATCTAGGTTAATGTTGGAATGTGCTAAAGAAAAATACATGATATGTTTTTTTACAATATAACATGAGATAAATGTAACATTATTTTCGAATTTAACTTCCACCTCAACTAGAGCTTAACTTTGTCCGTAAAGAAAATTAGTTTTAACCGAGTTTAAAGCTTAAATCCCTAATTATATCCTTAAAATTCCATCTTATTGTAATCTTTTTTCTTTTTTTTTTTTGGCTAAAGCATTTAATTAAAAGCTTAACTCAAGTGTAATATTCATCTCACATTTGCGCTAACATTTTTATTTCAACATATTTTTTTTATTTGCAAAATTCTTGGTTCCATAATTCAAGTTTAATCTACACACATTCCACACTTACCAATCTAACAGTTTGATTACTCATCACTTTTTACGGTTTTATCCTAGACTCACTTATGACATGAGGAAGTGTCTAGCAAGAAGTAAAAAATAAAATAAATGCAAAAAAAAAAAAAAAAGAAGTCAATGTAAACTAAAATCGAAGCCCTCCATTCTTAGTGATCGTCTCCCCCATCAACCTCGAGCTATCGAATCTCGCAATCAGTGATTTGATTAAGACGCGTTACATTGGCTACTTAGCAGGCTTGTTTGATATAGTTTCTTAAAATTTGCTTTTGACTTCGTGAGTAAGAGCTTTTAGTTTCAAAAAAAGCTTATTGTCAAAACTAGAAAATATGTATTCCGATTAAAATTATATTAAAAAATCTCGTAAATAGACTTTATAACTTTTCATTAGAGTTTACGTTAAATATTAGAAATTTTATTTTTATCATTTTTATTATTAATTTCAAAACTTTAAAATTTTTCTGATTTCAAAAACTCTTTTACAAATGTGATTCTCAAACATTTAGTGAAAAGTTATAATGTTTACCTATCTTCGTGTACAAACTATAAGTAAATATAAAAATTCTGTCAAACGATCCATATTCTATCAAAGAAGCCCTGAGGTGGGCAAAGTTGAATCTCACTCTTACCAAGCTGCTTTCTTCGACCGCAACGGCAGCGAGAGTCCACAAACCACCTCCTTTGTAGCAAAGAAGAAGCCTTGTTTCTTCTCCATCCAAAAATAAAATAAAATAACACGAGATCTTTTTTAAGAAAATAACACTAAATAAGATTTTCGATTTAATTCAAAAGAATATTAGGAAATTAATATCATATTACGTCATGAGTTAAGCACGTGATAAATTTAGTACAAAAATTAAACACTAATTGTCAGTTTCACCAAAAACGTAAAGAAATCAAAAGTCCAAGAGCTTGATTGTTAATTTAAAATATAGACTAAATTTTCAATTCCTAAATAATTCAAGGACCGCCACTATTCTCACAATTGTAAGCACTTTTTTATTTTTTAATTTTTGAGGAAAATTGTACGCACTTTGTATGTGTATACGAATTGTCTAATTATCTACTATAAGTAAGTTTATAATATTATATATATATATATATAATATAAGAGAATTCTTTCGTGCGGTACTCATATGAAGTGACGATTATAACTTTTTGCGTGTTATTTTTGACAATTAATTGATGTTAATGTAATATTTTTCGGTGTATTTATCCTTCACATTAATAATTTTAACTAGTTCACGTTACATATTTCAAATAAAAATTTATAAATAAATCAACTGAAACATTACAATACAAATATAGGCGTAGTCTAAGGCCTCGTTTGGTAACGAGGTTTAAACTGTATTTTTTCATCTCAATTTTTATCTTTTTTAAAATTTTAATAAAAATTTTTAACTTAAACTGTATTTTTTCAGCTCAAACTCATTCATCGGATCCAAAAAAACAACAGATGCAATGCGTTAATGACATAGATTATACGCTGGCGGACGCTATTGAAACAAGCAGTCGAATAGTGATTGCGTCACGGACACGTGTTGAAAGCCTGAGTCTTTTGAGGGACCCAATGAGATTGCAACTCCTCTTTGATTCTCCAACGAGTGAATAGTGACTATCCTTTAGGTAGTATCTAAAATCCTTCATGACCGTAGTTAATTTTTTTTTTTTTTTCTAGAAAATATTGGGCCTACTTGTTTTTTGTAGTTCAAACGATAAAGATGGTTAGATGTGCCAGGTGATGGTGGGGACAGTCCTCCGCGAAAGGAACTTCAAGGCTAGTGCTGTGAAACTCCTAAGCGGCGTCGGCGGTGCATATATATATATATATATATATGTATGTATGTATGTATTGTTTGGGTGTGAGGCAGCGTCAAGAATATTTTTAACAATCTCTATAGTTTCACATTTGAGTTTAAACTCAAAATTTTCATCTCAGTTTTTGTATTTTTTTTTAAAAAGTTTTTGTCTTTTTCTGAAAATTTTTTTATTTTTTTCTGAAAAGTTAATAAAAATTTTCAACTCAAATTCATTAACCAAACGGACCTGTATGTTTAAAAATTCTTTTACAAAAACTCGGTATAATATGATCTTTAAACCAAAATTATCACAACACAATAATCGCCTAAATATATAAATACGCCCCAACTAAAAAAATTAAAAATGAAGGAGAAAAAAACACCGAATGATAAGTAAAGCGGAAAAATAGAATAAAATATTTATTTAATTTGTCACGAAGTTTTGGATCTCTTTCATCAAAAGTGAAGCCAAAAAAGTTGCATCTCAATTTTATACCATTAGTAAAAATTGTTATTTTAGCAGCAAAATTAATTTTTTGAATAGTCTAATTTGTATTTAGCGTAATTATGCATTGTGTGTTGTAAATTTTTAACGTAAATACTCACATATTTCACAGTTAAAAAATTAATCCACTGGTTGAAAAACAAGTCCTAAATAGAAGTTTTATACTAAAAAACACTCACTTTATCTATGTTATTGATAGTACATAATTTTTAATCATGTGATTGTTATTATGTTTGGTGATATACCATATTCAATTATAATTATAATTAAAATAACAGCTAAAAATTGTATTTAATATAATCAAACGGTACTTAAGAATTGAATTCTTATTATATTAATGATTCTCTGTTTGATTAATGGCAAATCTCTTATTATTCAAAAATAAAAATTTTTATCATAATGTTTTTTTTTTCATACTCTATAACAAAATTCACATAGAAATTATAAATAAATAAATAAATAAAAAGCAAAAGAAAAGAAAAGAAAAGCAAAGCGAATCTGATTGCTTTCTTTTTTTGTCTTTTCTTTCCTTCACTTACACTGATGCATTGCATTGCCATTGAAGACTTCAGAGACCCCACGCTATGTTTGAGCATCTTAGTTGGATCCCACTTTACAGTTTTGCTTTCATCAACGGCTTGATGCCACTCGCTTTTTTTAAGACCCAACGGTGAAGATTAAAAGCTACTAATTAATACTAATTTCAGTATTTATTTATTTATTTTTGTTTATTTTATTTTTTTGCAAATGGTTGTCATCAAATGCTCATTTGAATTGTTTATAAAATGACATGGCCTGAAATGGAACAAAATAATCTTTCCATGCACCTCCTAAGACCATCTTCAATGCATTGATTATGTCAATACTATATTAATTACCCAAAATATATATATATAATATAATCTTACTTTATACTTTAATCCATAATGCTATTTCTAGTAATATTCTTATTTTTTATCATTATTATTTTTTTTGAAACTTATAAAAGTGAACATTTAGGGGGAATTTGACAACAACACATTTTCAACTCATTTCAAAATTTTTTTTGTTTTTTTTCTAAAAAGTTTTTGTCTTTTTCCCAAAAGTTTTTTGTCTTTTCTGAAAATTCAAAAAAATTTACTATTACAACTAAAATATTTCAACTCAAACTAACCAACCAAACACCCTCTTAAGTATTTATACAAATTAAAAATGAAAGTATTATAATAATTACATAACAAAAGTGAAGCCGTTCATTAATAAAAATTTGAATATTAAATTTGACATTAATTATACATTGTGACAAATTTGCCACGATTTAATAAATGACAAATTTTGTATCAAATATAACACTCCATAAAAAAGTACTTTTTTTAATCTAAATACTAAAATTTACCATGGATGTAATAATTTAACATTATATTAAAAATACTCTAGGTTATTCATGACCGATTTTAATATATGAAAAAATAATGTATCAGGGTAATTTTATTTCATTTAATAAAACTTGATGAAATAAAATTCATAAAAAAATGACACCCATATGTAAAGGGATGGATGCCTTTACTAGGCTTTTTTCCTTCGTTTATCGGGGTTCGATTCTCATTGTCTCCCTTTAGGTCTTGCTCCAACTTCGTTTATCAAAGCATGATTTGGTAATGACATGGTAAGTCTCGGGTGGCTAACTGAGAGAAAATAATATAAAAAATATGTATTTGTCATACCTAGAGAAAGAAATTTTTGTTTGTGAGATTGAAAATCTGAAAATGATAAGATCATCTCTAGATTTTTTATTCACAAAAATTTAAAAAAAAAAAAACACACAAAAATGGTGTATTAAGAAATAAATAAATAAATGTGACAATCCAAATTATCCATATGTGTCCAATAAAAAATTCCACGTCGAAAGGGAAATGAAAACTTTACTCCTGATCCTTTGGCGGCAGATGACAAAGACGAAGGGTACACTTCATCCTTTTCCAATTAAAAAATGGTAACTAGATTTTCATATGTTACAATCAAAGTACATGCAGAACAACTATCATTAAAAATAAATAAATAAATAAATAACCAAAAATCAAAGATAAAAAGAATCGAACACCTTCAAATATAATATGACGAATCCATTCGTTATTATCCCCAGTACAAATTATCGTTGATTTTTTAATTTTTTTAACATAATCATGTCTTTACGTTTGTCAACCGGGTCAAGCATAATGAATTAAGTATATTAGCGATATGTAATCGAATCTATGTTACACAATTGATATAAAATTATAATTTTTATACATTAAATCAACTGAATAGAGTAAATCCGATTCAATTCACTTACCTAATCAACTACCCTGTTATCCTTTTCATCATTTGTGCCCTTCAACTGTGCTTTATTTTGTCACTTTTTAACGTTCTATGGCAGAGAGAGTGCAACAATGAAACTTTTGATAAGCTGCTAATATTTCAACGTTTTAAGCTTTAGTGACTAAGTGAGTTAACGTACAATCTTCAGGGTTAAAATTAAAATGAATCCAAAATGAAAATAGTCGGGACCATCCAGGAAGTCCGAACTTGAGAAAATCTCTATAAATAGAGGAGTGCCTTGCTCCCTTAGGTTTGAACTATATTTTTTATCCAAACTTTGCTTCTTCACTCGCTCATTAATATCCTTTATTTACTTAAGTATCGGAGTGCGCTTAGTAGACATCCCATTAGTATCCCCCCTTACTCTGAGGTGCGCTTCTCTGTTTTGTAGGTGATTAGGCGGAGTAAGGCAGCACGGGACCAATCACGTCATGTGATTCCATATGGTGTTGTATCAAAAAATTTTAACAGCAACACAAGGTGTCCCCAAAAAATTAAATACCAAAAAAAAAAAAAATCCCTCAAGCAATTGGTGCATCTCTTAATTACTCTGTTTATCCTAAATTTCTTTTGCAGTGTAATTAGAAAGCTAAAAAAGATAAGTGCACTTTCTCATTGAAAATACAAAACCCATGTGATGGAGCCCGTCATGGAAGAAGAGAGGAAGAAGGGGGGGAACACGATGACCAATGGTGTGCTTGCACACAGCACATAGATATTTTCTCAAAATATCAGGAAAATATCGATAAAAATGTCGTTACTGATAAAACTTAATTTAATTGGTATCAAATATCGGGAAATTTTGGAATTTTCAAAAAATTTTGATGGAAATTTTGGTTAGAATTTCAGATTTTGTCTTCTATTATCTGTTGAGCATGCCACAATAATTTTGTTCAACAACTAAAGGAAACAAAGAAAAGCAAAAAAAAGCTTTGTTGACAACCCCGTGAGAGAATATATTCTCCTAAAAACTTTGCAGAAGGGCATAAAAAACCTGCATGTCTCATGTTTACAACTTTATTCAACATTAGTATTCCAATAATGTCAAGACGGCATCTCAACCATTTTTGAACCTCAGAGGACTTCTGTTTGGTATTAAGATATGTAAAATACAAGATGTTTCTCAAATAAAACTTGTATAATTATGTATCTTTTTGATATCCTATCAAAAAATGTTAGAAATATGTTTTTAAGTAAATTTTTGTAATTTTTTCTATTGTTCCCGACAATATTGATTATATCTCTAAAATTTCTCCAAAAATAGACTAAAAGATTTACGATCGATATTTTTACCAATACTTATATTTTCAACCTTAGATATGAACTATATTAGACTTGGTTGTAGTTTCTCAATGGGGCTAATATTATATAATTAAAAAATTATAATAAATTAAATAATTTTGTAACAAATTTGGAATTTTTTTACTGTAAACTTTTTGTTTACCAGTTAAATTAACTTTAATTGTATTTATAAACAATTAAATGTCGCTAGAGAGCCTACAACCTCAATATATGTATACACAAAAATAAATGCTCCAAGTCTTCAGAGATGTAATATATAGAAATAGAAAGTAAAACTTAATATGTATTAGATATAACAATGATGTAAAGAACAATAAGAAATATATTTATTGTAAATATGTTAAATGTAATTTTAAACTTTTTATTTTTACATGATAAAAATGAAAGAGTGGTCCTTTGCATAGGACTAGAAAAGAAAATATATATATATATGTGTGTGTGTATGCCCGTGAGTGTACAAATTTTATGATGAGAAACTCTCATTGTAAGAATTATTGATCTCTGTCATACGATTTTGATTAAACGGTGCTTATGAAACGAGTGTAATAGTGTTATATAAATAATGCTCTCGGGATATGAAGCCTCACAGGACCACATTATGCAAAAATTTGATTTAAATCCTATGAAAAAGATTAACTACCTTACAAGGCTATCCTATAATAGAGTGTCCCACCTAAAATCTCAATTACCTACAAAAGGGATACGCTATGCCTAGGTGCGATTGATTTTAGATGACGACAACGCTTATAAAATGGATGTAAAGTGTTGTTCT
>JAINRI010000289.1:0-20971 GCA_025413485.1 Ficus microcarpa | reverse complement strand
TAATTTGTAGACAAATGATTTGTCAAATGTGATTGGTTAATTTGAATTTTTGAAAATAAGATTGTGTTTGAATTTTGGAAAACAAAATTTTTCTCTCTAATTAAAGTGGTGCACGTTTTTTAATTGTATGGAGGGAAGAAAATTTTGTTTCAAAATTATTTAAATATATTCCTAACATTTAATTATTAATTGGTTTAAATAATGAAGATTATTTCATGAATTTTTCTTTCCTAATTAAATAGGTGCATGGTTTTTGTGAGGAAAGAAAATTTGAAATATTTCATTAATTTAAATTAATTAATATGGATAATGTTTATGGAAAATATTTATTCAAATATGTGAATCCTATTTAAATTTAAAAAGGTTTAAAAGAAGTTTGAATCTAGATAGGACTAGGATCTTTTGACTAGTCTAGATTCTTGATTTAAAATTTAAACCACCAATCAAGATTTCTCTCACTTTGTGGCCGAATTTTAAAGGGGATTTCCTCTTGAAAATTATTTTTTTGTTCAATGAATCTAGCCCTAAAGTTGTATGATCTTTTGGTTCAAGATTTATCCGGAAAATAATTATTAATTATTTTTCAAGTAGGAGATAAATTTTGAAAAGGATTGGAATACTATATAAAGGCTAGGAGTTCTTGAAAAACTAATTTTTGATTTTTTTAAAGGAGAAAAACGTTTTTTAATAATTAAAAAAAATTTTTTTTTTTTTTTTGTTTTTCTTCCACATCAAAAATTCGGCTTTCTTGTGAGAGAGAAAAAGAAAGAAAATTCCATTGAATCAAAACTGCGAGGAAGGTTAAACCGAGTGATAATTTTTCATAGGAGGTTAATCGGTTCTTGTTTTGTAGTTTTGAAGAAAGAAGTTGGATCAAATTCTCAACGAGGATCATCGGAATTGAGAAGGAGGGATCTAGACTTCGGAAAGAAATACCGGTCGCTTGGATTCATAGAACGTGTGCCCACACACACTCTGAGACGTGAAACTCGAGAATAATAGAGAAGACACGTTGGTTAAACGCTCTAGCAATTTCGGAATCCAAGAAATAAGGTATGCTTGATCATGAATTAATTTATTGTTATATGCATCATGAGCTTCTTTTCCGGAAACGGCATAAAAATTTTAAAACTTCCGCTGCGCCGTAACTCCAATATCGGATCCGATTTTTCCAACAACTGGTATCAGAGCCAACTCATGATCATGCATATAACATAAATTATTTGATCAAATAAATTTCTCTCTATGCATTAATGAAATATTTTAGGGAGTTGGCACTCTAGGTTTTATTTTGAGTATGTTAAATATATTATGAATGGATGTATGGATGAATGCTTTATATTATTTTGATAATATATGATGCTTGTTCAATTTTGCCGGTCATGATTCCATAGAGGTTAGAATTTGTATCTAGGTTTTTCAAGTGTAATAGATGCGGTCTATAATCACCGCTAGGTCGTTCTTTCAATTCCTAGAATTTTTGTAAGCCGGAAACGGCATAGGAATTTTTTTGTAAAATTCGGGCTACAATGGATTCAAGGAGATTGAAGATGAACGAAGGTATGGAAATTTTCAAAGGATGTGATTTTTTTTATTTTTGGAATTTTTTTTAATTAAAAAAACGTTTTTTTGTATTAAAAAAATCACAAGAATCTTTTGAAAATTTAATTTCCAATGATATGTGATTTGATAATTTGGAAATCAAAATTGAAAATTTAAATTTAAATTTAATGGATATTATTATGAATTTTAAAATTTTGTGATTTAAATTTGAAATTTGGAAATTTCAAATTTTAAGTTTGAAAATTTCAAATTTTAAATTTTAAATTTTAATAAACCGGATTTTAATTTAAATTTTGATATTTTGTAATTTTGATTAAAATTAAAAATCACATATAATCTTTTTGAAACTTAAATTTAATTTTAAATTTAAAAAGATGTGACATTGGAGAAGGAAGACACATTGAAGAAGGATACATGGCATGGATCTACAAATGAAGGCCGATATATGTTTCGGTTAATTTTTGTAAATTTTACAATTTTCTTTTCTCTAGGATGGAATCATGATCCACGGCTATTTACATATTTTGCAAACCATTGATGATGACTTGCTATATGAATATGTTATACTATTTCATGATGTATTGATAACATGCCATATAGACTAGGGAGTGCCACTCAATAAATATTGTTTATGCATGAAAAACAAAAACCCTAATTTAAAAGATTGAGTGGGAGAAGGTTTTACACACTAAGACCTACGGCCTCCATCGTTGGTCCAATAGTTACGCATGGTAGTGCCTACTACTCGGTTTCGATCTGGGAATTCCCTTCGGATAGGTATCTTACCTAGAGCGCACACTGGTTTGGATTTCCAAAAGGATAACAATTTTGGGCATATTTTATGTTTAGATCACCCCTCGGTGGCGGATGTAAAATATGGATTCAAAATTAGAAACGATGGTTACACACTCATACTACTTTATTTATTAACCCTCCCTCGAGACTCTGTTATGTAAAGTAGTGGCCAAATAAACGATAGTTAATATATATTTAATGGAGTTTGTTCCATGGATGAATATGTATTAATCGGAAGGGATCCGTGTTCTTGGCTAGTTATTCTATGACTTCCCCTCGGTAGCTTAGAAAGCGGTAGCTAGGAATTGTCGTTGTAAGGTATGTGTTTTAAGGGTTTTACACATGAACATTTAGATTGCATATAGATCTTTTTGTTTCATTACAAAATCATATTTTATAAACTGATAGGATGTTTGCTCATACTTATTACATGTTTTCTTATTATAGATCAAAATGTCAAGCCCTTTATCTGTGATACTTACGCAAAACAAATTAACTGGCGAGAATTTTAATGACTGGAAAAGGAACTTGCTAATCGTCCTAAACTTTGAGAAACACAGTGTTGTCCTAACCCAACCTCGACCACCTACGCCTGCGATCGATGCTCCTGATAGGGATTTTGTAGCGCTTGAGCGCTGGGACAATTCCAACCTTAGTGCCATGTGCTATATTCGGGCGAGCATGTCTAACGTGCTCCAGAAACAGCATGAGGAACATCAAACTGCTAGGCAGATCATGGATAACCTGGAGGAAATGTTTGGTGAACAAACTATCCAGGCTAAGACCGATGCTATCAAAGGTCTCATGAACTGCAGGCAGAAGGTTAGAACTCCCATCAAGGAGCACATGATGACAGTCATGGCTTATTTGTCTGAAGCTCAGGCAAATGGGGCTGAGATCGATGCTGCAACTCAACTGGTTATGGTTTTTCAAACCTTATCCAAGGATTTCGATTTGTTTCAGGCATCCTACAACCTTAACCGGAAGGAGATGTTTTTAACGGAATTGATGAAGGAATTGCAAGCCTTTGAGAACATTTTTAAGGGTTCTGGATCTAAGGCTGAGGTAAATTTGGCTGAACCTAGTTCGTCTGTTCCTAATCCCAAAAGGAAGAAGGAAAAAGGGAAGAACAAGGGGAATAAGCCTGTGGTGAATGCACCTGCTTCTAAGAAGTCTACCAAGACTAAGAAGCAAAAGGTGGACCCCAAAAAGGTTAAGTGCTTTCACTGTGGGAAGAAAGGACATTTCAAGAAGGATTGCCGAGATTTCCTGGCTTTGCAAAAGCAGAAAGGTAATTTCAATGTCCTGTATCTTGAGGGTTGTTTAGTGGAAGAATCTAAGGACAATTGGGTTATAGATTCTGGAGCTACTAACCATGTTTGTATTTCTCTACAGGGGTTCAAGGTAACTAGAAGTCTGCATGAGGAGGACTTTACGTTAAGAACCGGCGATGGGACGTTGGTGCGAGCTGAAGCAGTGGGAGAAGTGCATCTTTATTTTGATGAATTTAGGTTTATTGTTTTGAGACATTGTTTTTATGTTCCTAATTTTAAAAGGAACCTAATTTCGGTAGCTTGTTTAATTAAAGATTCTTATTCAGTTTCTTTTAATAATAAAGTTGTTATTAGGAAAAACAATTCTCTTATCTGTAATGGATGGATGCATGGAAATCTTTATTTTATCAAACCTAAGATGCACTCACTGCTTGATACAGAATTGGAAAAGAACTCTAAAAGACATAAGTCTTCTCACTCTAACAAATCATATCTTTGGCATTTACGACTTGGTCACATAAGCCTTAACAGAATTCAAAGGATGGTAAAAGATGAATGCCTCGACTTGTACGAGGTTGAACCTTGGCCACAATGTGAATCCTGTTTGGAGGGCAAGATGACTAAACGGCACTTTGCTGCCAAGGATGGTCGTGCCGAGAAACTTTTAGAACTTGTGCATACAGATGTTTGTGGTCCCATGAACATAGAAGCACGTGGTGGGTATGAGTATTATATCACTTTTATTGATGATTACTCAAGGTATGGATATGTCTATTTAATGACCCGCAAAAGCGAAGCCTTTGACAAGTTCAAAGAGTTTCGAGCTGAAGCGGAGAAACAATTAGGCAAGTCCATTAAGACACTTCGATCGGATCGAGGTGGGGAATACCTATCGGATGAGTTCTTAGGATATTTGATAGAGAATGGGATACAATCCCAGTTGACTGCACCTGGTACTCCTCAACAGAATGGTGTAGCTGAGAGAAGGAATAGGACCCTATTGGATATGGTCCGGTCTATGATGAGTTATTCCACTTTACCTTTATCATTTTGGGGGCACACCATACAAACTGCATGCTATCTTCTGAATAACGTTCCCTCCAAATCGGTTCCTAAAACTCCTTATGAGTTATGGACGAGTAGGAAACCTAATTTGAATCATATTCGAATTTGGGGTTGTCCGGCACACGTCCTGGATAAGGAAGCGAAGAAATTGGAGTCACGATCAGAAGAGTGCTTGTTTGTTGGCTGTCCAAAAGGGACAAAAGGTGGTCTGTTCTATAATCCAAAGCAAAATAAAGTCTTTGTTTCAACACATGCAACGTTCCTGGAGGAAAGTTACATGGAAGACTTTAAACCTCGTAGCAAAGTAGTGCTTAAGGAGATGACTTCGGGTTTGGATGTTCCTAAAGTCACAGAAAACCCTGCGGAAAAATCACTAAAGAATCAACAACCACAGGAGCTTTGTCGTAGTGGGAGGATTATCAGGGAACCTGAAAGGTACATGTTCAGTGGTGAAGTTTATGAAGCAGAATCCATAGAACATATTGATGATCCGGCTACATACAAGGAAGCTATGGAGGATGTTGATTCTAGTCTTTGGCAAAAGGCCAAGAAGACAAAGTATGCAAGTTGCTTAAATCCATTTATGGATTAAAGCAAGCATCTCGTTCTTGGAATATTAGGTTTGATCAAGCGATCAAAACTTATGGATTCGAACAAAACATTAATGAACCATATGTTTATAAATGTATCAAGAATGAGAAAGTGGTGTTCCTTGTACTCTATGTGGATGATATATTGCTTATTGGAAACGATGTGGCAATACTATCATCTGTCAAAGTTTGGTTAGCCAAACAGTTTGACATGAAGGACTTAGGAGAAGCTAGTTATGTTCTTGGTATTCAACTCTTTAGAGATAGAAAGAACAAAACGATAGCACTCTCCCAAGCTTTATACATTGATAAAGTACTTGAGAGGTTTTCTATGAAGGATTCCAAGAAAGGTGCTCAACCTTTCAGGATTGGAATCAAACTTTCTAAAGATGACTGTCCCAAGACATCGGAAGAAAGGGAGCGTATGAAAAATGTACCTTATGCATCAGCGGTAAGTAGTCTTATGTACGCTATGTTATGCACTAAGCCTGACATTTGTTTTGCGGTTGGTATGGTAAGTCGATATCAGTCGAATCCGGGACCGAACCATTGGGCTGTGGTCAAGCATATACTCAAGTATCCACGGAGAACGAGGGATTATATGCTAGTGTATTCCGGTCAGGACCTTGTTCCTATAGGATATACAGATTCTGATTTTCAATCAGATCAGGATTCAAGGAAATCGACATCAGAATCTGTCTTCACCCTTGGAAGTGGTGCCGTTGTGTGGAGGAGTGTTAAGCAATCTTGTATTGCTAACTAGACCATGGAAGTTAAGTATGTGGCAGCCAGTGAGGCATCAAAGGAAGCAGTTTGACTCCGCAGGTTCCTTAGTGACCTTGAGGTCGTTCCTGGTATGGATAAAGCTATGGTGCTCTACTGTGACAACAGTGCAGCAGTAGCTAATACCAAGGATCCTAGGCATCATAAGAGGAGTAAACACATTGACAGAAAATATCACATTATCAGAGGCTTTGTTGAGAGTGGAAATGTGACGGTTTGCAAAATCGCATCGGAGGACAATCTTGCCGACCTGTTCACGAAGACTTTGGTGGCCAGAAGATTCGAAAAACACGTCGAAGGCATGGGGATTCGTAATATGTCACATTTACTCGCTTAGGGCAAGTGGGAGATTGTTGGGATCTATAGGTGCCCTAAGAATAGAAAATCTTAGGGATTTTCTGTAAATATGACATTTTGATATTAATAAGAGGAAATTATTCATGTTTAATAAGTTGTGTCCTATTTACTTTCATTTGTTGATTGTATAATTATTTTGAGCAAACATAAAATACTCCTAGGCTGTTGGTAATACATCGAATTACCATATGTATACGGGGTATGCATAGAAGACGTGGTAATTTGATAACAGTCTAAATAAATAGTCCGCAATCAACGGAATAAGATTTGGGGATCTTATTCATGATAAGATTGTAAAGGTTGTCTACTTCCTTGGAGGGATGGTTTGTCTTGACCATCGGATAGGTTCCGAGTAGAAACTTTAATGTATACCAGTATTGAGGTATGACATTGGACTGGACCTAAAGTGTTAATTGATTCGGTTTAATAATTCCGTTTATAAGAATCAATGATACTTTGATTATCATCCTGCGTTAATCTTAATCCTGAATTGATTACTTGAGTTCGCATCCATGACTTATGTACTTTGATGCACTAAAGGTGAGACACTGTTAATTCATGGTCAACATACTTGTGTTTTGGGTGCATGACTTATTGATGGAGAAATCAAGATTCATAGATACGGAATCCATAGCTATCTTAATGATAGTAAATGTTATCTACTTAAAGGTATTATTCGGGGATTGAAAGATAGTATAACAAGATCTTGGCCATCGGTTTACTTTGTGTTCTCTGGTGGTTTTCCAATTGTATGGTTTTACAATTGGTGGTTCTTTCAATGGAGAATAATTGAACTTTAAGTTAAAATGATTGAAAAGGTAAAACGGAAAAAGTCCTTAATTCAATCATGGATAACATATGGGGATTAAGCAAGCGATGAATAAATCATGGAAGAAGCACTACGTGAGAAAGCTTTCGTAATACGGTATGTAAACAGGAGTTCAGCTTCAAACTTTTAGTGGAATAGTTTTGAAGTTGATAATTGATGGATAATTAATCTGGGATTAATTTTTTACAATTATAGGAGCCTCTTTACATATTTCCATCGGGTCCCTCTATTAGCTCATATAGTTCCACGAAGCGTCTCGGAATTTGTTCCTAATGAGATCGGTAAATTGTAAATGGAATTTTGTAATGTCAATTAAGACATGGTACTCTCTAACATGCAATCCAGAAAGGATTGGACATATGAAATTTGTAGACAAATGATTTGTCAACATGTGATTGGTTAATTTGAATTTTGAAAATAAGATTGTGTTTGAATTTTGGAAAACAAAATTTTTCTCTCCTAATTAAAAGTGGTGCACGTTTTTTAATTGTATGGAGGGAAGAAAATTTTGTTTCAAAATTATTTAAATATATTCCTAACATTTAATTATTAATTGGTTTAAATAATGGAGATTATTTCATGAATTTTTCTTTCCTAATTAAATAGGTGCATGGTTTTTGTGAGGAAAGAAAATTTGAAATATTTCATTAATTTAAATTAATTAATATGGATAATGTTTATGAAAAATATTTATTCAAATATGTGAATCCTATTTAAATTCGAAAAGGTTTAAAAGAAGTTTGAATCTAGATAGGACTAGGATCTTTTGACTAGTCTAGATTCTTGATTTAAAATTTAAACCGCCAATTAAGATTTCTCTCACTTTGTGGCCGAATTTTAAAGGGGATTTCCTCTTGAAAATTATTTTTTTGTTCAATGAATCTAGCCCTAAAGTTGTATGATCTTTTGGTTCAAGATTTATCCGGAAAATAATTATTAATTATTTTTCAAGTAGGAGATAAATTTTGAAAAGGATTGGAATACTATATAAAGGCTAGGAGTTCTTGAAAAACTAATTTTTGATTTTTTTTTAAGGAGAAAAACGTTTTTTTAATAATTAAAAAAAAATTTTTTTTTTTTGTTTTTCTTCCACATCAAAAATTCGGCTTTCTTGTGAGAGAGAAAAAGAAAGAAAATTCCATTGAATCAAAACTGCGAGGAAGGTTAAACCGAGTGATAATTTTTCATAGGAGGTTAACCGGTTCTTGTTTTGTAGTTTTGAAGAAAGAAGTTGGATCAAATTCTCAACGAGGATCATCGGAATTGAGAAGGAGGGATCTAGACTTCGGAAAGAAATACCGGTCGCTTGGATTCATAGAACGTGTGCCCACACACACTCTGAGACGTGGAACTCGAGAATAATAGAGAAGACACGTTGGTCAAACACTCTAGCAATTTCGGAATCCAAGAAATAAGGTATGCTTGATCATGAATTAATTTATTGTTATATGCATCATGAGCTTCTTTTCCGGAAACGGCATAAAAATTTTAAAACTTCCGCTGCGCCGTAACTCCAATATCGGATCCGATTTTTCCAACACCCCCCTCAAACTAAGAGTAGATAACTGTTCAACTCTTAGTTTGAATCTCATGTCAGCAAACCGAGAACTAGAAATAGCTTTAGTAAAAGCATCAGCTGTTTGACCTTGAGAGGGAACATGTTTGATTTCCATATTCTTTTGTAGAACCTTTTCTCTGACAAAGTAAAGATCCGGTTCAATATACTTTGTTCTAGCACGAAGAACTAGATTTCTAGCTAACATCACTGTGCTAACATTATCACACCAAATAATTGGATTCTTGACTTGAGACACATGAAGGTCCCCTAGTAAAGACTGTAACCATGTAATTTCTGCTAACAGATTAGCTAAGGCTCGAAACTCAGCTTCTGTTGAGGATCTTGAGACTGTGTGCTGCTTTTTTGAAGACCAAGAGACAAGATTAGACCCCAAATAAACATAATAGCCTGAAGTGGACCTTTTGTCATCTAGATCGGATGCCCAATCAGCGTCACAAAATCCAACAACATTCAAGCCTTGGTTTGGACCTTGAGAATCAGATTTTCGTAGATGAAGACCAAAATCCAAAGTTTCAGCTAAGTACCTCATAATCCTTTTCACAGTTTTCCAGTGAACTTCCAAGGGATTATGCATGAATTGGCATACCTTGTTAACATTATAGGCTATTTCTGGTCGTGTGATGGTGACATACTGCAAAGCACCAAAATCCAAAGTTCCAGCTAAGTACCTTATAATCCTTTTCACAGTTTTCCAGTGAGCTTCCAAGGGATTATGCATGAATTGGCATACCCTGTTAATATTATAGGCTATTTCTGGCCGTGTGATGGTGACATACTGCAAAGCACTAACAATACTTCTATAAAGTTGAGGACTTTGCACTGGATCACTCCCATAAGCTGTTAATCTCATCCCATGTGTCATAGGAGCAGAGACTGGTTTGGCAAATTGCATCTTGGCTCTGACAAGAAGGTTTGTAATGTACTTTGTTTGTGACAAATGTAAACCAGACTTAGTATGTTTAACTTGAATCCCAAGAAAATAGTCTACCTCTCTAAGGTCCTTGAGTGCAAACATTCTATTCAACCTAGTCACGAGTTCCTGTATTGCATGAATATCACTCCCAGTCAACATAATATCATCTACATAGACCAACACAAACAAAATTGTCTGAGGAGTGGTCTTAAGAAACAAGGACTGGTCAGACTTGGCTGAGACAAAGCCAAAAGAAATCAGTGCATCATAGAGCTTTTCAAACCATGCACGAGGGGCTTGTTGAAGGCCATGGAGAGACTTGTGGAGGCGACACACCTTGTTAGGATTGCTAGGATCTTGAAAGCCAGATGGTTGCTCCTTATACACTTCTTCCATTAGACTCCTATTAAGAAATGCATTATTGACATCAAGTTGTCTAATTGTACATCTTCTTGAGAGAGCAACAGTAAGTACAACTCGGATTGTTGTAGGCTTGATAACTGGGCTAAACGTTTCATTAAAATCAAAACCAGCCACCTGATGAAAGCCCTTTGCTACTAAACGAGCCTTATACTTGTTCACTGTACCATCAGGATTCTCTTTTACTTTAAAGACCCTCTTACAGCCAATAGCCTTCCTCCCTAATGGTAGATCAACTAGTGACCAGGTGCCATTTCTTAACAAGGCCAAATACCCATCCTCCATTGCCTGTTTCCATTTCAGTTCCTATAAAACATCTATAACTGTTGCAGGTTCTTTGCTAGCCATGAAAACTTTAGGTCTCTGAGTACCATCCTTACTCCTAGTAACCATGGGATGAGAATTACCAGCACCTGTACTACGAACATCTATTCTTCTTGATTGAGCAGCAACCTGTGATACATCAGACACAGTAGAAATAGGTGCAGATCTAACAACTGTTGTATTATCCATGACTCCATGATTAGGACTTAACTCAGTTTCAAGAGACAAACTAGAAATATTGGGAGAAGAAATAAAACAAAGCTGAGGCAGTGAGGAAATAGGAGATAAGGAAATATGTGAGTGAAAATCTTTGGCAGCTTTTTGAGCAAAAGGAAATGTGTATTCATCAAATAGGACATCCTTAGAAATGACAATCTTCCCAGAAGAATCTAGACACTTATAACCCTTATGATTCAAGCTATACCCCAAAAAGGTGCATGGAGATGAATGAAAATTGAATTTATAATGACTGTAAGGCCTAAGATTTGGAAAACATAAACAACCAAAAACTCTTAGTTGAGAGTAAACAGGGGGAGTATGAAAGAGTTTTTCTAATGATGACAAACCTCTAAGAACAAGAGTAGGAAGTTTGTTAGACACAAAAACTGAGGCCCTAAAAGCTTCATAAGTATGAGGACAAAGATGTCTATGAATAATGCCAAAAGATTGTAACAAAGTAGTAAATGGCCTATATTCACCTCCTCAATCAGTTTAGATAGCAAAGATTTTTGAATCAAGTTGTAATTCCACAAACTTTTTAAAATTTTCAAAAGTTTAAAGAGCATCTGACTTTTGTCTAAGCATGTATATCCAAGTAAACTTGGTGGCAACATCTATAAAGTGAACATAATAACGATAATCATTGGCAGAAATTGTAGGTGAAGGATCCCAGAAGTTAGAGTGAATTAATTGCAATGGCTTTTTATACTCTGTGTTATAACTAGGAAAATGTAGCTTGTGCAATTTACCTAGGAAAATGTAGCTTGTGCAATTTACCTAAACAACATGCTTGACACAATGAAGGAACAACTTTATTAGAATAAGAAATGTTACATTTTGCAAGAACAACTTTTACAACCTTATCTGAGGGATGGCCAAGTCTATTATGTCATAGATCAAAAGTTGTACAAGTTGTATGGGATACATCAGAAGACATAGAACTAGGTAAACTAGTAGAAGAAGTGAAAACAGTATGTTTGTGTTCCTGTGAGATTGATGACGACTGAGGTATGAAGGTAGGGCCATGTTGGAGATGAATCTGACTGTTATCAAACACATAAAGTCCATCTTTAAGCTTCCCCATCAGCAAAATAGTATGAGTAGCCTGGTCCTTAACAAAACAAATAGTGGAATGAAACTCAAAATACACCTTATTATCATGAGCAAACTTAGAGACACTAAGAAGATTTTTTTGTAATTTTAGGAACATGAAGTAATTGTTTTAGAACAAGACATCTATAGGGCTTTAAAAAAGAATGAAACATGGAATGACGAACATGAGCTATAGTTAGACCCTTATCATCACCAACATAAAGTTGTTCTGGTCCATTGTATTCAGCTTTTGACATCAGATTGGAAGTCTCAAAAGTAACGTGATTGGTAGCACCTGAATCAGGGTACCAACTGTTATCACACACAGTTTCAGGAGTTGCCAGCATAGCAGTAATTTGAGGATCCTCTGAGCTGTGAGATGATTCACCAAGCAAAGCAACATTGCCCTAAACTTGACCAGAAAACTGTCCTAGTCCATTGTAAGAAGGATCAAATCTATAGTAACACTGTAGAACCTCATGACCCATTTGTTACACAGTTGACACACAACTTTGTTAACACCAGAACTAGCATGATTCCAGTTACCACCTGAGTTCCAATTAGCACTGCCACGACCACTTGCAAATTTGCCACCATTACCAAGACGTCCTCTGCCACTAGGAGGACCCCCACGATTATTAGAGAAAGAACCACCACTGTAAGGAGGGTATGAACCAGATGGAAATCTGGCCTTAGGAAAACTACGATCAAAAGGAGTAGGAAAGAATTGTCGCTTGTTTTGTGCATAATTTGCAATAGCTACATTAGCCAAAGCTGAGTCAAGTGATTTAGCATTCTTATTAAGTTTGACTTCATAGGCAAGAAGAAGAGCTTCAACATCCTCCACATAGTAATTATCTGTTCTTGAACTAATAACCAGTTCAACACAATCATATTCTGATGGTAAACCCTCAAAGATTGCATCAATTTGATCATTTACAATCATACTATGACCCACTAGAGCTAAAAGATCGATAAACCCCCAAATCTTGAGTAGATACTCATTGATCGTCAAAGACCCCTTTTTGATGGACTGAAGTTGAGTTTTGAACTATGTTATCTTAGCTCTTATTTGGCTAGGAAAATATAATTCAATCATCCTCTAAATTTGTGTAGAGGACTCCCAATTCACCATTCGAGAAACAATCTCTTCAGTCATGGAAGACATAAGCCAGGACATGATTAATTGATCCTGTTGTTCCCAATCCAAGAACTCTAGAGTAACTCATCCAAGAATCTCATCTTTAGCAGAAAGAAACTTCACTGAAGGAGTAGAACCAAATAAGAAATTCTGAAGACAATAACCTTTGATCAAAGAAAGAACCTGTTTTCGCCAAATAAGAAAATTATTCTGATCCAGCTTTGTCCCAATCGGATGAGAAAAAGAAATAGGAAGAAATCTCTGTAAATTCGCCTCTGTTGCCATTGTTGTCAACCTTGAAGGACCTTCTGCTTGAACTCCGTTCTCTGTCGTTGGAAAAGATTGCATCGTCAGAGTCGGAGTTGGCTCTGATACCATATTAGGGAAAGAGTTTTAGAGAGAGAAAGAAAGAGGTAGAGAGAGAGAGCATATCTGAGAATGAAAGATAATTTCTCATTAACTCAAGAGTTGGTTACAGCTAAAAATAAATAGATTACACAAACCAATTACAAGTCTCCACGTGTACAATCTATAACAACCTATAACAAACTTAAAAACTGCCTAACTATTATTCCTAACAAAGGGTGTTTATCAACCTAACTAGGAAAAAAGATTAAAATCAAATAAACAAAACGAACTGAGATTCAAGACTGATTGAAGAAAGAAGCTGTTCTTCAACGCTTTCATTGAAATTGCCTAGAGTCAAAAATAGATACAAATCAACCAAATGAAAATCCGAATGTACCAAGAACTAAACAAATTTGACTAACTAAATCTAATATACAAAAACTCTCACAAAGGTTACAATCTATGCCAACAATTTGTCATTGCTGATCAACATTTTCACCAACAGGAGTCTCGGCACCTGCACATTTCGCCTCCTCGTGAAGACGCATTCGTTTGTTGCTTTCTTTCGTTTCAAAATCACTACCATTTTCTCCAGCTTTTAGCTTCACCGGTAGAGACGATAATGAAGATTCGGTTTTAGACTCTGCTACCAAAGATTGTTGCTCTGAATCATTGCAGCCGGGACTAGTCACAGATGATAGGGCTTGGGAATTAGAAACTGAGGCACTTCCAGCTTTCTGTTGTTCCTCTAGGATCTTTTGCAAGTACCTTGCATGCTCCTCAATGCGGAGTTGGAGCGCTCTTTGGACCTGTGTTGAAGGATAGTTAACATTCTTATTATTAAAATTTCCCCTACATGGAGTATTTGCATAAATAGTCAAAATTTCAGATCTCTAATTGCTTTTCTTTTTTAATGCCCTTGAGAGAAATATAATTTCTTTACATACATATATATGATTTATTTCCACCTTTTAGTAAATCACTAATTCTGTTCTTTACAATCAAGTAAATCATCGGATTACCCTAACAAACCGGACATGAAACTAAAGGAAAAAATTAACGGACATTTTTAGATAAGCACGAAAAATGGACATTCATTGCAATTTCTCTCATTTTGTTCACCTTTGTTGACGATATGCGGTCGAATTCAAGCATCAAATTGTTGTTGACATGTAGATTGTTAAGGGTAAAAAGAAACTCAAGTCCCATATTGTAAGAATATAACAACAACAACGTGTATATATAGTTATTGGGTTATTCCACTTAACAGATTGACCTTTTAAGATGGAAGTCCAACCATTTAGAAGTCGAAAATTTCACACAGATAACCATATTTTAAAACAAAATGTGACTCATACCTCAAGCTGCTCATGCAATTGTTTCTGAACTTCCATTTGCATTCTAAGAGCCTCAGTGATTTGGATGCTTCTACAACAACAAATACAAAGAAATGATAATATCAAACTTACTCTGTTTTGATAATAATTGGATTGGAAAGCTTTATTTTACAAAAATGCTAAACAACCCGACTCGGGAAGTCAGGTTGTACCGGAAGGGCGTGGGCCTCATGGACATGTGAGGCGTAACCCTCATCTCACAACCCTACTCACTTGTTCGGAAGTACTCTTTATTTTTAGCTTGGCATGCTAACTTACCTTTCTTTTTTCCTTTTTAGGACTTTTTTCCCTTGTTCTCTGCATTATCATCTCCAACATGATGTTTGTTTCTTATCCAAGAAGAACAAAGATATAGAAAAAGAAAGAAAATACCGACCCTTTTTTACGACCATCGCCTTCATTGCTGCTTGAAACTGTTTTCTTTTCTTCAGGGCTACAAGGCTTCTTTTCTGCAGAGTGGCAAGGCAGCGTATAATAAGTAACAATTCTAGAAATTAATCCAACCAAAGACGAACCAAATTATTTTTTATTTGAGGAGATGTGCTGAGAAGGAAAACAACTCCTTAACTCCTATCTTAGAAGTGAAAAAAATCAATGACAAAGAAAGCAAATTTTGTAGAACAAATTGTAAGATCTGTTTTAGCTATTTTACCGATTTTAGCAAATTTTGTAAACTATGAAAGCAAAAATCGCACATGCAATATTACAACGGTTTCAGTAAAAACCTAAACTACGGGGCATGCCCAGCTATTGAACAATCAACTAAGTAATAAAGATTACAGAATACAGACACCAGTCAGACTTAAAAAAAAAAAAAAAAAAAGAAGAAAAAAGGAAAAAAGAAGACTCCTTTTTAATTTTAGCATGTAGACATCACAATTAGAGCAAACCATTCTCTCATCATAATTATTTATTTTTTTTCTTACCTTCCTTTTTCTCTGGCATATACTTGGCAAGTCGGTATTTCTAGAGAAGGACATGAAAAGAGAGGAAAAAGAATTAAAAGATTAGATGCTTACCCAACAACCGTACTTAAATCGCTTGTAGAAAATTATAGACAAATACCTGTAAGTGGCTTTTCACATGGTAAATGGTTAGACCGTCGACATTCATACGCTTTAGTACGCCCTTCGGAGTGGCCTCTACATTTAGTGGTAAGGTAATAAGGCAGGGTGTAAAACTGAAAACAGGACTAGAAACAGTTTATGGCCAAATAGAAGAACTAGCTACTTACTTTCAGCTCCATCAAGCTGGTTGACAGCCTCTACAAATAGCTCGTGGAGCTCGGGCGTCCATCGCATTCGTGGTTTATTTGCAGTGGCAGCCCCAGGAGATGGAAGAGCATCGATCGATGGTGGTGGTGGTGGTGGTGGTGCTGCTGCTGCTGCTGTGGACCAATAACTTGGGTTGCACATCAACTCTATGGAAGGTTCTAATGAAACTTGAGGTGTCTCATATATTTCCTGAATGAAGAAAGGAGAAGGAAAAAAAATAATAATAAGGATTTCTCTGTCAATAAATACTTTTTGTCTACCAAAAGAAAAGGGATATTAACAATAATTCTATGAATCATAGCTACAATACACTTACATCGACTCCGGGAATTTCTCCATGGTCTGTGATGGCGATATCAAGTTCATCTGATAAATAATGCAGCTCGAGTTGCTCGGTGAGTGCTAGACTGTCACTTGTACAAGTGAGACCATGAAAGCTGTTATGAGATGTATCCCCTGGTAAGTTAAGAAAGTCCTTCAGTAGAGCCTCCGATTGATCCTCGTTGTATTGGTTATTGCTGATATCCCCACTAAAAATCGGAGGAGATTTTGTAGAACCAACTGCAGAACTAGACTGGTTGCAGGTTGGAGGCGGTAGGAATGGCAAATTTCCAAGCTGCAGATTGGTTTCCGAGCTTGATGAAGATGACTGGTATAAACTGGTACAGAATACAGAAGAGCGTGAAAATGCATTGTTGGCGTGATGTAGATGGGAAACGGGAGATACAGCACTGCTCGACTCGGACTTGAAGTTGTACTTAGAAGGATTGACATAAGATGCACCCATGAAAGTCGGAGAACTGAGAGACTCTTTATGTATGAAAGGTGAGGGGCGTGGAGATGAACATTCAGCAACCAACAAACTCCTCCCTTCTGATCCACTACTCAAAAAATCATGCACTGGAGTGCAATATGGCTGCGGAACTCCTTTGGAAGGCTCGCCTTGTGTTGCAGATATGATACCGTGGTGGTTCATCATGGTTGATGGAAATCTAACGTTCATAAACTGATCAAAGAGTGAAAGAATTAATGCAGTCTTCAACTAGGAAATGACGAGCAATTCCTACTTGTGAGTCGGTGTTCTCTGATATTTCCTCTAATGCATTTTTTTTTTTTTTAACTCGTATAAGAAACAAGGAATCACATTTGCACAACACAAATTTGCTTATTTCGTTAACAGTTTACCCCCAACCTGTTCTTCTTATTTTAGTGGGAGGAAAAAAACTAGACATCTGATTTCTGATTCGAGATTAGAAGAACTCTGCTAATCCCATCGACTAGAGGATATCTCGCTACATATAACTTAGTCCTTTCAGGTACATTTCCTGCAAACCAGATAAACACTAGGATAATCAGTGTAGTCGCACCCGTTGAAAAGAAAATTCAGTTTCCTATAGCGAGGTAAAAATGATAGTGAATTCATAACAGAAAAAAATCGAGTAGGACGAAAAAAATCTACAGTCTGTTGATCAAAACTTGTATAAAATGATGAGTTCAATACTCAAGTGAAACCTTTTTGCACAACAACAAGTGTTATTAGCAATAAACAAGTGATAACACTTGAATTTGCAACTGTTTAGATAGTAAAAAAAAAAAATTAGCACTTTTTAGATTTCTATATCTTTCACATATGTTTTTTATGAGCAAGCCTTGAAGCCTGTCATATCAAAATAGTCGCCTACAAATAAATACTAACAACTATCTTCTTATGGGTCCTTTTTTTTCCCCTGACAATACCACAGGAAAAGGAAAAAAAAAAAAATGCAGCGACTACAGATGCAGTAATTTTCCGGGGGAAGGTGTATTCACTAAATGGTTTTGTAATCACAAAGAGCGTCCAACAAGGTTTAATTAAATAATAATAATAATAAGTTTCCAAAACAAAATGAAATTCTCTAAACTTGGAATCAAGAGAAACAAGCTTAAAAGTTAAAAGAGCTACAAAGATGACATTCTGTCCAAATCACTGTTTCTCAAATATTTTTCCAAGACGGGAAAGACTTTACTCTGTCATCTTCTTTCTTTTTTTTATCCTTTCTAACTAAAAGTAAAAAGACACACAAAAAACCAAGTTAAAACCTAAAACACCCAACTTCAGAAGTTTCCGGAAATCCACAATTCTACACCACATAACACTCAAAAAAAAAAAAAATGAAAAAAGAGAAAAATTATGGAAAAAAAAAAAAAAATCTCACCTATTGAAGGAGCGAGAGAAATAGAGAAGACTATGGCTGGTGGCTGTTCTTCTTAGCTACGTTGGAACAGAAATAGGATTTGGTTTTTGGAGTTTGGAGTTTTGGCTGCGCTAAATGATTGACATTAGTTTACCTGGGAAAAATGGCCAATGAGAGATAACAAGTGGATTCAACTCATCTTCTCTTCTAATTATTAAGAAGGGGAAAAAAAAAATGGAAACCAATATTCAGTAAAGATGACGATTGCATTTACAAAAACGGTCAAGTTCATGCCCCCACGCGCCTCCCCCAGCGAGTGTAGTCCACGCTCCCATGGCCTGCTATTCTTGGGAATTAGCTAGCCTATCATTTCTCATTTGGCAGATACGTCGTACTAAAAACTAGGAAGAGAATTTTCATTTGCCAAATTGTGTTCCGTCTTAACTAAAACTCTTCTTCACCAATTCATTTTCACCACGCAATTGCACGTTTCGATCCAATCGTAAAATGCTTTTGAATGTTTCTTTCAAATTGCGACAATGACTGGAGTATGAGTTTTATCAGTTATAATTGAAATATGTGTTTGATAGAAATATTCACATAAAAAGGGAAAATGATTCATATTATAAAACTTTAATTGCAGTAAAAAAAAAATATGCACAAAATAATTATTCAAATTTTATAGAGTTTACATAATTTGGATACTTGATAATTCATGATATTTATGATAAACCTTTTTATTATGTGTATTATTTTAAAACATGCTCAAAAAAAAATATTGATCTTATTTCGCTTCTCTCGTCATTCTGTGTGAATTTTTTTTTTAAATCATCTTGCTTCAACTTAAAATAATAAAATTATTAACTTTTGAAGTTTGAGTTTTTTGAAAATAAAAGAGAAAGAAAATGAGAAAAAGATGAATGTGTTTGAAGTTTGGAGTTGAGTTGAAAATTTTCAATTCAAACTGATATTCTAAACGCCTCTTAAATAAGTATGTGTTTGGATAGTTTTTGTTAAATATAATATTTAAATAAAAATATATAAAAAATGAATGTGGTATAAATTATTAAGAATTAAAAATTTTAAATTTAGATTTAAGTTGAATTATTATAAAACAATAAAACATAAAAATAATTTCACTCAATCCTTGATCCAACTAAATACCTATTATATTTGAGTACAACGACAACTGCTATTTCAAACCTCATCCAAAGGGGCCATCAATTTTTGCTTTTCTACGTTTCTATTTATTTCATTTTGACAATGATTGTATACTCAATAAATGTAAACTCAACGGTGTGTTATTTAATACGAATAATATAGGTCGAGGGGGTGGGGTCCGTTTTTCTTTCATCCTCATGATCTATATTGGCGTCTTGGTAGTGCTTTATATATAGTCCGTTTACTGCTACGGCGAATATGAACGACAAATACCCATGACAACACAGAGCCACAAAATCCAAGATACATACAAATTTGTGTGTGTGTGTGTGTGTATAATTTTATAATTACATAGCATGTTTTGAGTAATCCCGTTACCCCAAATATTCAATGTTAATTTAAGCAATTTAAATTAAATAAATTTTTTTTTAAGAAAAAAGAATTTAAAAGTGGTATTATTTTTTTCAGGTTTGCAGTTCTACAGACAGGAAAACTTCCCTTAGATATGGCAGAGACATGTCATTTATACTAATTTTTCTTAATTGTCCACCTGAGGCCTACCTTGTCATCACTAAACCATACTTAACAGCCGAAGCTAGAGCTAGACTTAAAAAAAGGCAGTGAGAATCGAACCTAGATGGTCAAAGAGGAGATGCCTGGCAAAAGCTTCGCACTCCTTTGTTATCCCATCCACCCATATGGGTGTTTAAATTAAAGAATGTTAATTAAAAAGTTAGTAACGGTTATGTGGATCTGGGTCCAGATCTACGGTTCTCTTTTTCTATCTAAATAATTATCCCTCCAATATTATTTTGACAACTTATCAATGTGTTTAAGTATTTTTAATATTTAACATTTTATATTTGATTAAATTTTAAAATTCAGATGATATAATGTAACATTATATTGAGTGACAATTAATAAGATAGAAAATTTAAAATATCATATCCCATAGTAATTTAATGATAATTCATACTTGATTTTGTACTCTAAATTAAAGAAAAAAAGGAAAGAGAACAACAAAAAGAAAGTAGAGGGATTTTATTATTTTCATTGCTCCATCAACCAATTGTCTATATAAATATATATATATATATATATATATTATTTTATTTTATTATTTCATTGCTCCATCAACTAATAAATGTATATATAAAAATATTTGATATCGAAATTGTGTAGTTCATTTCAGCAGAAAAATTGCTTGTTGTGAAGTACACCATTATAAAGATGCTAGAACTTTCCTTTCCATTTCTTAAAATAGAGTCACTCTTTTGCTTAAGTTACTATAAACTAAAGAAATACTGATCTTACTCAAGTCCTTGTATTTACATCATTAAAGCAGAAAAAAACTTTAGGTATTTCGCCAATATGAGATCTTTGTGAACTCAACAAAGAAGATCCTAGCACAAGTTTTAGCACAAATTTTTAGTTCAAATTTTTTGATTTAATTGACGTCTCCTAAATAAAAGATCATCTGACTCAGTTATTACTTAGCCTTAATTTAACACTCTAATAATGGGTGGTGTCTTGAACTTCACAAAGTTTTCCTGGACAAGTATTTTTCTTAAGTTTTAGATTAGAGTAATGACAATAAGTATTTTTATTACGAAAAAAATTTTTGACTTAAAATGGTCGTTAATTATTATTCCTTAGTTTTTGAAAGGAACCTC